>CANNZV010001021.1:0-189438 GCA_947561585.1 Caprella mutica
CAAGAACTCCCCCCCCCCCCCCCCGGTCAGTGTGCAGTTCTTGACTACTATTGGTGGAGTGAAGTTGTTACGTGCCACTGGAGAAGGTGTGCGTTTTTATTTGTTATAATTTAATAGCTGCAAGAATAAGCATTCCTTGAAGGTAATGTATCTGTAAACAATCTATAAAGTATAAATGTTCGAAAAGGTATATTAAAACTTGTGAAAAATTTATTAAAACTACCTTAGGTTTGTAGATTAACAGTAGGTACCTAGGCTAACTCGAGGCCTGTGACCGCCTGTCTATATGGCAGACGCTCCGACAAATATCAATTTTTCTCTGAAATCTTGTGTTCGCAAACACAAGAATCGAAAATGTCTGTCATTTTAAACATGTTTGACGATTGTGTTAGCAACTGTTATTTAAATGTTAATTTATGATATAGGTATATAATAAATTTGATAATTATTTCAGTTTTAGTTAGGTAGGCTATATGATTGATTGAATTATTTATTTAGTAGGTAGTCTAGTGTAATTATTTTGATAGAATTTTTTGTAAGTAAATTTAAATAAATTTGATTTTGGAGCCAATTTTAATCAGTCATATATTAGCTAGGTACCTAGCTGACTAAGATAAGGTAATTTACGAATTATCGAACTGTTCCACAATTTCAAACACGTATTAGGTATAGGTAGGTACTAGATAGCTTAAGATAGGTAGTCAGTTACGTGAGATAACTAGATAGCCTGATAGGTAGGTAGGTAGTTACGTGAGATAACTAGATAGGTAGGTAGCTACGTTAGATAACTAGATAGGTAGGTAGTTACGTTAGATAACTAGATAGGTAGGTAGTTACGTTAGATAACTAGGTGTGTAAGTAGTTACGTTCGATAACTAGGTAGGTAGGTAGTTAGGTACAAGATAACTAGGTAGGTACCTAGTTTTGCGAGATGCAAACTAGGTATAGGTAGTAATGCTAGATGCTACTTATGTACCGTAGTTAGTTATGCTAGATACCAACTAGGTGGGTAGTTACAGTACTAAGATACTTCAAGTAAGTTTGTAACAAGGTAGTTACTGCGCCATTATATTTTTCACCCAAATTTATAACATAAAAGATGCAAATTAGTTTTGACAACCTAGTACAAATAAATCGATTTTTTTGTTTTTGATTAAGTTACGTACCCCATTCAGTGTGTATACCTATGTGAAAAAGTATGTATATGATGGTCATTATTGATCTTTTTTTTAATTGGTATCTATGCCATTTGCAGTTATTGTAAATAACAATTAAAATAAAAAGTTAATCATAATTATTAAATATATACTTTTTTCTTACTTGATCGAAAATGTGGAATCGTCCGATAATGTGAAACTTACCCTGTCCCAGGCCTATCTGAGATTTTGTTATCCAATAATTATTAATTATACTCTGTAACCCAAATTATAATTTATACAGTTATGTTATTTTTCTATGAAAGTTTAGAAATATTATGGACATGGGTAAGTTACGAATTATTGTACAGTTAAACATTTTCAATCATGTAAGAAAAAAATGTTTGATATTAGGTTATGTTAGGATGTAATTTAAATGAGAGGCCTGTTATAAATAAGTTTTAGTTATCTATATATACTTTTACACTTTACTGGTCATTTATTAAGTTTATAATTAGTTACTTGAATGAATGAACGATATAAATATCATGATATTATGTTTAGCACCGGTGTATTGAATTTGTTCAATTCAAAGTTTTACCTAATTAGAAACGTAGCGTCAAGCTCATTGAAAATTGTGCATACAATCTATATTTAGAACCTATTCTATTTTATATGAGAATTTAAGGTACCAAATCTAAAGATTAATATTGAATGAACATAATTAGCTGTCTACAATACTTGCGTACTACCATGACTACTTTATAACTCAGGTGCTTTTCATAACGCAGGACTTTTACTGTAATAGTCCACCAAAGTTAATTGATTTGGGTTCTTTTCTATGTTATTCGTACGGGAGAAAAATTAGGTGGTACGACATCCATTACAGATGAATATTTACGTACGCCTGGAGAATTGTAAGTAAATATTTCGATACCTATAAAGTTCATTGAAATGTGTATTCAAATAAAAAAATTATAAGCTATTTAATTATAAATAACGTCTATTAAGAGACAAATTCGTTAATTAAATAATCTGTACAACATATTTTTACACAAGAAATTTGAAAGATTGGTTACCAAATAACGTGAAGTTCTCTCAGTTTTGAGAGTATAATACTTATTAATTATTATTGAAGTAATTTTATTTACTTTATACCCTTTCTATCTTATGATAGGATTCTGAAACCGAACTAGGTATGGGGAAAATAGGTACGGTGAACCTACCTTTGTACCTAACTCATAAAATAAACCTAGTTAAGTATTTAAAATTCTGAAACTAGTTATTATATATTTTTTTATCTTATATTCATTTAAATAAATATAATTATGAATGATATGATTGATATCAGGTTTTGAAACTAACTAGTTATATTGTATTATTATATCTTGTAATAATACATAAACCTAATACTTAGGTTTCAGAATCCTATCCTAAGATAGAAAGGGTATAAAGTAAATAAAATCACTTCCAATAATAAGTTATACTCCTAAAACTGAGAGAACTTCACGTTATTTGGTAACCAATCTTTCAAATTTCTCGCGTATAAAGATTTTGTACAGGTTACCTAATTTACGGATCTGTCTTTTAATTGACGTTATTTCTAATTAAATTGTTCATAACTTTTTTATTTGAATTCACATTTCAATGAACTTTATAATAATGAATGCGTTTAGATATTAGGTATCGAAATATTGATTTGAATCTTCCAAGCGTAAGTAAATATTCAGCTGTAATGGATGTCGTACCACCTAATTTTTCTCCCCGTACGAATAACATAGGAATATTTCGCCGATAATCTAAAACGGAACCCAAATCACTTTACTTTGGTGGTCTATTAGGTTCAGGAGTTTTACTAAAAATATCGCTTAATGGTCAAACTGAAGTCAAATTGTTCATGGGATAAAAATGTATATAGTTAATTCCGAAACTAATAGTAGGAAATATATAGTTTTATATAAGTTGAAATATTTTCAAGTTCTAATTAATATTATACAATTTAGTATTTACTAAACTATAACTCTAATATAGTGAAATCCTGTATAGTGAATGTAGTGTCCTGAGTAATGAAGTAGCCTCTGTAGTCTATAGACTCATTATGCATAGTGAACAAAATTTTTTTCGTCAGATTTCTTAAACTAATGGCCGTTTATGGCAGACTAAAGGAAAGTGGGTCACTATACAGGCTACTTCCTTACTCAGGGCCAGGGTGGATAAAAACCCTTGAACCACTTGACCTGGCATGGCTTCTATTGTAAAAGTATTAAAGAGTTATCTATTTGTGTGATTAAATTGGTGTTTATTTTTCAGGCGTACCTCTCTGTTATCCATACGTCCATCAGAAACACAAGAGTTGTTTTAAAGAGACCATTAGTCAGCAGTAATGGCTCACCTCTGTTGATTCACAATGCAAGTGAGTGTTGAATATTTAGTCCTATTAAATATTTGAAATATGTAATCGTCAACATAGTATTATATCTGCAGTGTAACTGCTGTATTGTGAATTATTTGGGAATACAGTTTGACAATTTATATTTTCAGCTTCTTAATTTGATTCGAATAATAATTTCACTTCAATATACAGGGTGTCTGACACTTTTGTTGCCAAACTTTAACATAAGATTGAATTTGTCGATATAAACACTTTTTATTTCATGAAGGTATGGTCTAAAATGCTTAGTTAAAGAGTTACAAGATTAGGAAAGTAGTATCTGTACCATTTACTATTATAAGTTAACGTCATTTTTTAATGTAACGATAAGAAACAAAACATTTTCGACAGTAATTATTTTGAGCACAAGAAACATAATCTTAAATTAGGTAAAGGTTACATCTTACATGTTTACAAAATGTGTTCAAACTGTCGCCCATTTGTTGCGATGCAGCCGTTCAATCGTTTGTCCAATGATTGGCGGGCGCGAGCAAAGACACCAAGAGTTTCACGAATCCTCGTGGGGAAAAATGTTTGAACGCTTGCATCGTAACAAATGGGCGGCAAATTGAACACATTCTGTAAACATGTAACCTTTACCTAATTTAAGATTATGTTTCTTGTGCTCAAAATAATTACTGTTTAAAATGTTTTGTTTCTTATCGTTACATTAAAAAATGACGTTAACTTATAATAGTAAATGGTACAGATACTACTTTCCTAATCTTGTAACTCTTTAACTAAGCATTTTAGACCATACCTTTATAGAAAAAAAGTGATTATTTCGACGAATGCAACCTTATGTTAAAGTTTGGCATTAAAAGTGTCGGACGCCCTGTAGTACTAACTAGTTAGTTAATCACATTCTCTGGTACAAAGTACAAACTATTATCTATATTACCTAATACTTCGTATTAGGTATGGTGAAGTAATATATTTAATTAACTATAATCTTTTTACAGTCTTTTTGTAATGGCAGTGGCTGAGAGACTCCTAACTGATGACCTACCCATTCCTACATACAATCGACTGCTTTCAAGTCGTCTGATGAGGTATATTTTTGCTTTCTTTTAATTTTAATATCTTTTTTTTTCTCTTCTATTTGCCCCTAATATGCTGACACAGTTCTCAAATTAAAAGTGAATGTCAAACTCACTTATTTCTTTAGCTACCTTGATTCATTAGTTACTATCAGAGAAAAGAGTCACTGTGATGATGCTAATTTGACAGGTTACAGTTTTCTATTTTCATATCATATTAATCTTTCGTCGTGTACCCAGACCCATTTTAATATTGCTACCATTAAAAGTAGCACCTAAAGTTTCTTTTTGAAAATGAGAAATTAGTAAACAGTGTAATAACTTCAATAAATAGATTACTAATATACCCTTCTCAATAATCGAATTATCTAATTTTCAATACGTTTGTCTGAAACTTATTAATTTTCAGACCACTGCGCAACCTTCAGCCCCAGTTAACAACTGAACAACAGTACAAGCTACATTCGAGTTTTGTGTTGACTGCTACACTGGTCTGTTGCGACTGGCTAAATATCTCAAGGTAACTACTACAGTATTTGATACAACTACAGTACTTGGTACAACTACAGTAGCTATTTGATACTATTACATTTGCTATTTGATATAACTACAGAAGCTATTTTACATAACTACAGTATTTGATACAACTAAATTTGATATTTGATACAACTACAGTAGCAATTTGATATACAACTACAATAGCTATTTGATACAACTACAGTAGCAATTTGATACAACTACAGTATTTGATTCTTAGCCAATTTTTGGTTTATGAGCTCTTGAAAGATATTCGTCTCAGAGTAACTCTTTAAATTACATCTTAGTAATGAAGTTATTTCTCTTAGCTCATCATTTACTTGGGATATTGATTTCTATTATTCAAATTAATTTATTTTCATTTTTGCTATTAGTGTTTATCGGAGAAAAAGGTAGAAAATCATGTTTTCTATAAATCTAAATTATTCTTGACCATCTTTTTCGATCTCAGCTAGTAAATAGAAAAAGGAGAAAATGCTAACGCTCTCTTTGAAACTTATAAAACTTTATTTAAATGAAATCAATTCACTAACGGCTCAAACGTGGATGAAAATGAAATTTAGCTTACTCTTTTATGAAATATGACTAATTAAGTAATCTATTAATTTGTGTGGTCTATTATAATATCCTCAATGAAATATTGTAACTTTTGCGTGTGTTTATTGTCATTACTTATGTATAATCTTCTCGTCTTATTCTAATTTGTTTCATTTCTTTCCAGATTTTCTATCGACAACATCGGATGTGATCGGATGAGCTTTGAGAATGTGATCTAGAACCACTGCCCTGCGCCTGACGATGAATAGACATCTTTCCACTCGAAATCTTGAAACAAAAACCAAAACTTTCAACGGGGTGTTTTTTATTAACCATATGATGATAATTTGAAGTAAATATTTTTTCGCTATCGAATCCCCATCCCCTAAACTTCCCCAACTGGACCGCTAACCTAACCTTTTATGACATCATTCCACTAATTTTAATTCTAAGATATGCGGGTAACCTTGTTTATTTCAAAATTGAACTTTCCATGGTAGTGTTTTCCCTGGGGGATTTACCGGCAATGATGAACACATAAATAAATATTAAATTGTATGATCATTAAGTATATGAGTGGCAATTCCATGGGGGAATATATATTATACATATTGCCTCCGATTAGTGAACTAATTTCATCGAATTTGAAGCGTATCAAATTAAACTTGAAATTATCACTAATCTGAGGAGTGATTTGGAATGTGGTGATTTGACCTCACCTGTGTTTTATTATACCCTCTATTGTTAAATGTTATGTTGTTCTATATTAGTTGATACTTCAAGTAACCTTTCTAGTTTTTCATATTTAATAATACCATATTGCGACTCTTATGATTTGATATTAAAAGAATAGTCGTAATTTTCTTTTTTTCCAAACTTTGGTAAGCTTTTTCGTTCCAAACTTAGCTAAAGTACATCTAAATTTTGATAATATTGTAATAAGGTATTTTATTAGTTAGTAAGTTTCAAAGTAATATCAAAGAGCGATTACTTTAATTGATATAGTTGATTGTGTCGCTATTTTAATGTCGACTGTTTTTAGCTCAGTTTGTCTTCGCATCATTCAAATGCTACGCTATTGTTGAATGAGTTAATACTTTTAATAGATTAACATTCAATGGTTGGTAAATAAATCGCAGATTTTGCAATTTTTGTGAGTCGTTTAAATTCATGCTGTCGATCATGATTAGTTGATTACACTTTGTCTATTGATGGCGTGTTATTTTAATTGGTAATTTATGAAATGTATTTAAATCCGTAAATAATAATACCTAATCGAATTTTTAGAAGAATGTATGCTCTATAAAAACTTTCTTTGTGCCACGTAGTATTTATTTCGTGAAATCTCATTTCTTTAAAATGGTAATCAATAGCGTTGCGACGTTACACAAATATTTTATGCATTCAATTTAAATGTGATGGTGTATGTATTAAGCGTCTTATTTGCGTGGTCTGGTTTTGTGTGAATGTAAGTAAGTAGGCATTACATGGTTTTCTCGAAGTAGGCTCTTACTAAGAAGCCCAAGTATTTTGATTAATTATAAGAAATATCTAAAGCAAACATGATATCAATATCTTTCTACTGAAAATAATATCAATATATTGAAACACTTCTCAAAAAGTCTGCTATCAAGTACTTTTAACAATCATAAATATGAAGGGTCTTTTACATATAAATATAAACACTAGTTTAAAAACTGGGAAAATCAGTCGATATGCTTTATAATTACTGTATAATTTAAGTCTTCAAAGTTAAATTTATTCATATTATTTGCTAAAATATTCGTTCCCGACCTCGTTATAACCAAGCTGATAATATTTTTTACATATAAATCAGTAATAAACTACAAAAGTGTCGGACTAATGAATAGTAACCGTAAACGGTGATAGATTTTGTTACTAGATATTTTGCTCCCAGACGAACCTTTTTAATTTGAAAGGAATTAAAGACTTTTAAATTAATTTTATAATTTGAAAATGAATTCTAGACTACAAATTATAACATAAAACAGAAGTAGATTTATTTTCGAGTATTTAATGAATGCTAGATTTCTTTATTGTGCAACTATGGATAGATTGATATCTAATTGAAATTGTAATCTAATTATCTAAAACTGTTCACTATTTATTATTTTGGTTTCCTCGTTCAGAATAAATTGTCGCAATTACAATTAGCCTTAATTCAAAGAAATTAGAACATATAAAGCTAATTGTAGATCATTGAGCATATTTTAAGGGATAAAAAGCATATTTCATAAAAAATATTGTCACAACCCTAGTAATTATTTAAATGAATAATGCATAATTATTATACGCAATTATTTAAACTGATTCCATTCGAAGATATTGTTAAATGAATAAATTTAATTCTGATCTTAAATTTATTCTCCTTCATTCAAATGAGAGTTTTTAATGTTACATATGATAACGTTAACCCTTTATTTAAATAGTTATGTTTATATAGAACAATTGGGGAATTGCTTTGCTGATTGATTTTACTACTTAATATTTATTCAACTATGAATATCTTATTTAGCTTTTATTATTTCGATAGTTTAAATATCTAATTAATAGGTACTCTGCTAATATTATATTTTTTCATGATTTCAATCGTTAGATATAATAGTATCACATTCCACAAAATTAATAATATATACTTGGAATAATAAATTATTGTAGCTATAATAAAATTATCCCGATAATGTCATAAATGATTATAATAATAAACTATTCACTTTTTAATCATCCCTTTAACTAAAATAATAATGCACTAGAACAATATAAATTATTTATTAGAAGTTAAATAATACTAAGTTCACATAATAGTAACTTTTTGATATTTTCGAAATACTGCAGTCATCCCTACACAATTTTCTATAGAATATTTTAATTTCACACTTTCTTGAAAATCTATCAGCCAATCACAGACACGCTTTCAAATCTCAAATAAGCCACTTCATCATTTAATTTCATATATCATTTCACGAGCATACAGAGTCACAGAGTATTTACAAAGTGGAATATGCCACGTAATACACTTTGGATAATCAAGTGCAGAAGAGAAGAATGAAATGGTCTATGTACAAGAGCCACTTAACATACGGTCATGTAGACCACTACACATTTTTGCCCTTCAATTGACCGAAAAAATAATTGCTCGAATGATCAATCGTTCAAAATGAATGAAATACAGTTATTATAAAATACTAATTAGAAACAAGGACGATTAGGTACAGCTAATCGAAGTGATTTCACTCCATCATTTAATTGACTTTCAGCAATATTTATGTAATTGAAAATTACTCAAATAATAAAATTGTGAACAGTCAATTGCTTAATGTAAAAGAAGAGGAAAAGTCAATCAGATAAGAGCTACCAAAAAAGGAAGACTTAATATAAAAAAAGAGCACGAATACCAGATGTCATGCTAATGTGTCGGGAATAGTTCACATAGCCCGAGTTGTTAAAACCTAACTAACCTAACCTAGCCTGAAGAACGTCTCGTCGGAGCCCAGTGAAGCTACCGACTGACAAAAAACGAAAATTACTGTACCCAAAATTGTTGCAGTATTCCTGTTCAATAAAAAAAACAAGAAGATAATAATTTAAAAACAGTGTTATGCGATGAAAAATATGAAATGCAGTTATAATAATTTACTAATTAGATACCATAACGGTTAGGTGCAGCTATATAAAAGAAGTGATCCAACTTGGTGATTATCTGCCTTTTATTAATTTGAACACTGAGCAATTTGATCATTCGACCAATTGTTCATTCCATCAATTTTTCGTTCGAGCAATTGTTTTTCGAACAATTGTCTCTTTTGCATTTGTCATTCAAGCAATTGTTCATTCGAGCAATTGTTTCTCGAGCAATTATTTTCGAGCAATTGTTTTCGAGCAATTGTCTTTAGAGCAATTGTTTTCGAGCAATTGTCTCTCGAGCAATTGTTCATCCAAGAAATTGTTCATTCGAGCAATTGTTTTCGAGCAATTGTCTTTCGAGCAATTGTTTGCGAGACTATTTCCCTAAAACCAAAAATAGGAGTTAGAGGAAAGAAAAATTAAAAGAAAAATAAGGTAAGGGATTAAAGGGTCCAAGTACCGCTTCATACTTTTTTTTAAACTGTATAAAAATATGAGCGTAGTTTGGTGTTTCACCGATAAAAAAAACATTTAAAGAAGAGCAATTTTAGCTGTGTTTATAAAAGACAGTATGATATAGGTTTAAGACTAAGTGGTAGTTAGATCGTTTACCAGATATGACCAAGACTCTCAAAATGGTAGAAAAATTCTTTACCATGCTTGATCATCAATAATTGATGAGGATTATTATTTTATATATGTATATTTCTATTTAATATCATATATGTAGTTGCATTAAATATATCGCTAAACAATTTGCAAAATACCAACCAAATTGAGATGTTTCTTCTGTTATAACCTGAAAATGATACTCATAAAAAATATGAATTAGAAAAGCTAGTTTGGGAAAGTAAAAAATAAAATAACAAACAGACTAATTAAATGCAGTTTGATTTAAAAACCGAAACTAAAAATGCAACACAGTATTGATATATGGAAAGAGAAACTTAACATTATTACTAAAAGAGTACTAATAACATAAAATAAATCAGTGAATTAACTTAAAATTAACTTTAATTTTGAATTTCTTTCGGCGAGAAAGATTCTTTGTATCTCCTCCACAGTTTGCATGGTATAGGAAATATTTTTTTTATTCTAGTGTAGCGTGGAAAGAGCTGCAATGTGTCAATGTCAGACTGAAGCTATTTGAACTTCTCAAAGTAATGCATTGCAAAATAACAAACACTGAAATAAAATACATCACGCAGTGGAAAACATCTCGCCTAAAAATATTCTCACAGTGAAAAAGGTGTGGAACTACACATGAAAGAAGTTATTAGAATATTCAAAAACTCTATGCAATGTATAATCTAAATTGATAAATGGTAATTAGGATTGAGGATCTATTATTTTTAATTATACTTGGTATTACTATTTAGAAAAATATCATAATGTACGGTATAAATATTATCATAAAATCGATAATTGCTTAGTATCAAAATCTTAAGATTGAAGAATTTATAGTCTATCGTCTTTCATCGAACATTGCAAAAGAGATTATCTGAAAGTTGATTATTTGAATATTGATATTACGCTCAACATTAACTTTGATTGTTAATAATAGACTATCTACAAGTTAGACATTTTCTGACGGACTAGAAAGAACTCACTGATATTGATTAATATGTATCTCTCTGAGACTGTCGAGGAGTTTTTTTTATAAAAGTGTACACGTACTAATTATAATTATTCACTAATGATGCATTGTACTATGAAAAATGCTAAATTTTAGAAATTGATTTTCAGGCTGCAGATGATTAAGGAATTTTAATCGACTTGCTGAAGATAATTACAAAGGAGCAGAAAATTATTTCCTGAAGAAATATATTTGATCCTCCATTTCCTTAGACCAGATTTTAATCATTTCTTTTATTTGAAAACCTATGTATTCTTCAACTTATACCTTCTCTTTCTTTTATTTCCTAAAAGAACAGAGTTTTAAACTGTGGGCCATTAACTTCTTTAGGTAACAGTGACCATAAACAATCAACTTCTAATTCACACAACAAAAACTTTCCATTGTTTGGCTTTTTAGATTTCTTGAGTTTCCGTTTGAGTTTGTGTCACTGCTTTTTCTCAGATTCAATTGTATACTCAGAGGGAAAAGTTTTAATCTCGGATTCAATTTCGGGAGTTTGGGGTCAATTTGTTTTTTTTCTAAAGAGAAGCAGTGATGATTTTCTCTATTTAATAGTTAGATAGAATTGATTTTTCAAGTTGAACTTCTATTGTTGTTTATACTTCTATATCTGGGACTGAAAATAAAAATACTAATTGGATTCAAATAATTATTGTATTATAAGAAAAAATTAACCTCATTAAAATATATGTTGTTGGAAAAGGAATAATATTGATGTAATCTTGTTCATAAAAAAATACAATTTTGTGTATAAATACATTTACAATATCATTAGTGAGTTATTTATTAATCATGATAAAAGCAAAATTTATCACATTTCGTTATATAATTTACTTTAACGAGGAAATTCTGCTATTTAAATCTGCACTTTTTGCCATTCGAAAACTATTTGAATAAATATATATTCATTTGGACAAATATGGATAATAATTGATATCGAGAGACAGCTCTATGAAAGATTAAAATTATACTTTTGGTCACAATTGAGAAATTTTATTATCATCAAAAAGTAGTATTAGCAGAATTTAAAAAAATGATTTCCAGTATAGATAATGAATTAATATTTTACTATGAAATTTTTCTCAATAAATAAAACGGATGCGTAATATTTCAACACTAACAGTTCCCGTTAGAATTAAATCTGATTGATTTCATAATTCGAGAATAATAGTTATTAGTTTTATATAATTTTAGTATTATAAATATTATGAGTAATATTCATAATATTGAGAAAACATAAGGAATATGTTTACTTTATGATTTTAGAAAATACACAACTAATAAATGTAACCATACGTTTTACATCAAACAATTCCTTCCTCTCGTAAATTCTTGGAAAAACATCAAGTATTCAAAGCATTTCCAAAGTTGACTATTCATCGGAACTTTACTGTGAATAAAACTTTACTATAAAATGAAGTTATTTTGAGACTAAGATGTGAATTTATTTCTTGCGTTAATATCATTTATTCATTCTTGCCGATACACCTGAATGATTAAATTAGAAAAACCTATTTCTTTGCTCAAATTCTATTTGCCTTTGATTCTTCTTCTCCCCAAGCGATTTGGTCAATACAATTTTATTGATCGACACTCACATAAATTTAATCTTACAAAAAGGCTCAATATTAGACCTGTACTTCTACATTGAATCATTCATATTTTAACATCAGCTTGATCAATATTGTGGTGATGCAAACACATCAATTGTGTATGCATAACTTCTATCACGAACCTATATGTTTAGTGTAACGAATAAGATGAATTATACTTTGTCAAAATGCTAAAGAAATGTAGAAATTAAATTGTTTTGAAATCAGAATGAAAATTAAAAAAATATATATATATATATATATATATTCAAAATTATGATGAAAGACTGAAATAATTTAAAATCAAAAATAATTAATTCACAATGAGACTGATAACTGATAAAATTACTAGAAAAGACCAGGGGCCATGAACTAACAGTATCGTTTTGATTTCAGTGCACACGGAGGCAGCGAGGCACAGCCGTTGACAGACCCTCAGCCATATACAGCCAGTGACTGACTCTCAGCCACTCACAGCCGGTTGACACACTGACATATAATTCAAGGTCATGAGAACGAACAGCTGACAGAATGGGCCAGACGCAGAGTAACTTTGATTTGAACTCGGTGGTGGAGCTGATCCAGAAGTCGACTTCAATGAATAAGGCTCATTTAGAGGCTGCTATTAAATCCATGGGGACAACACAATATGACCTGATCCCGGATTTATTTAGCGATGTTTTCGTTTTAATCCTAACACTGTTAGTGGTAATAATTTTGGTATGCGGGTACAACCACTCCAAGAGGGTTAAGTCCGACGAGGACATGAAGATGTACGAAATGCGAAGTTTGAAGTCAAAAATGGCGACGGAAGCCTTTAGAACAGGGGAACTAATTGGAACGGTAAATTACTTTAATGATCAGTCAATCAACATTCAGGCGACAAATTTTGTTATAATGCCTCATAAAAAACAAAAACCAAAAAGCAAAATTAATATTAAAAGATCGAGCAGCATTTAAGAAAATTTTTTTTAAAGAAAAAATAAAAGTCAAATTAAATTAGACCATTATTTTAAGTTTTTAATTTTAAGTTTGGGTAAATTTTAAGTAAAAATTAACAATAATCGTTTTCAATTGAATTTAATTTTAATTTTTTTTTTCGGTGTTAATTTTAATGTTTATTTTTAAGGATTAAGACTGTCTCAAAATTTGATAAAGATGATCAAAATTCATAAAAAAGAATATAAATTGATTGAAAAGTCATAAAATACGATATCATAACATATGATAAATTATAATGAATAATTATTTTTATCAATAAAGTAGGAATTTTATAAAAATAAAACATAACTAAGTTAAATAAAATATATTTTTATAAAAAAAAAAAAATTCTTGGATTATAAAATTTTGTTTTTAAATGTAAATGAAGTAACAAATTTGTGTAATGTATTGGAGTGATCAAGGACTCTGAGAATATTTAGAATAATATTCTAAATATTAGGAGGGGCGAGGTGAGATCTCAAATAGATTAGGCAAGTTTTTATATTTATAAAATGAAGAAATTATTCACTTTGAACTGAGTCATAGTAGGTAGGAATAATTTCGAATATTTAGGAATAAATAAAAATATTGTTAAAGCAAAATTAAGATTGTATAGGTAAGATAAAAATTTTAAGAAAATTTGATGAATGCACTTTAGACTGAAATATTTCTAGAATGAATTAAACTCATATTTTTCAATTTGCTAATAATATATTTATAGCCGGTTCGAGAAATTTCAAGAGATCCAAAACACATGTTTCCACTAACAGAGTGCGCGTCTGAACATTGTTAAATATAGAGTAACAATGGGTAGACAGACCAGCTGGCAGTTTTGGAAAAATGTGAATTGTAACTTTGAAATTTTCGGAAGGGGGGAGCGATGTAGTGATGCAAACACATCAATTGTGTATGCATAACTGCTATCACGAACCTATATGATTGTGTGTAAGTAACATTCAAAGTTAGTTACCAATTGGCTCGCATGAGATACACATCTAATCTCAAGTCTTAGTTAGTGAGACCATTACTTGTGAGTGTTTTAGTGAAGTTAAACAGTGTATTTGCAATTGCTTGATAATCGAATATATTCTCTTTAAAGTTTTATTCATACTAAGTTATTATCCTAAATACAATTAAGCGTGGACCAGAGGCCTGAGGTCGGAACCATATTGGCAAGGTGGTTCTAGGGCATGGGACCATGAGTATTTAGTAGAAAGAGATATATTGAGAAAAAGGAATCTGAAAAATAAGAAACTGAGTAAGATTCTAATCACTCGTAACCCATATCGTGGACCGTTAGAAGCTTTCACAGTTGATGAGATAACCCACAGGGGGAACCATCACAATATTGATTTCAATAATAAATTATTTTTCATTGAGTAAATCCAATATTGACATTTAATACTTGATTTTAAAGTGAATAAAATATCAATATTGCTGATAAGTTATTGACATCTATATTTTCAAAAAAAAGTAAAGATAATTGTCTACTATCAATATCAAGAGACTCCTGGAGATGTCGTTCAAAATGAGGCATTCTTATTATCCATTGTCTTCAGTGAGATTACATGGAAATGAGGTCATAAATACTGAATCATCTTCACACTCAGAGTCAGTGAGCTATTGAGTTGTTATGAGTTTTTTCCTGTAATTCGAATTATGTTCAGTTATGCAATATTTTCACTTCCAAGAAAGTGTTATTGCTGTATTATGTGGGAGTATAATTTGATTGGCTAGACAATCAGATGTATTGGATGGTGGTATTCATTTTATTTTCTGTCGACGTAGTGAAAGTTTACTCATTTTTCCACCTCTATACTTATCTACATATATTGAAATTCCCCATTTGTGTTGAAAAAGGATACAAACATAACCTTCAAAGCTCCACTATAACTTCCAAATATGTATTACCGTTTTTTTTTTCTTTATTCAAAATTCACAAAAAAATAGAATAGGGATCTAATTAATTACTATGTTCTCATTTTTCCATTAATTTAATGATGATGATTTAAATGAACGAATAAAAAATAAACTAGAATAATATTCATTCTGAAAAACAGTTTTCAATTAAATATGATGGAGTAGAATGTGACATAAAAAGACACGTGAAATAACATTTCAATAAATAGGAAACATTTACATAAGGAGAAAGAAGAAGTAAAGAGCCAAAATGTGATATTTAAGGGGTAACTTTTACATGAAATTAGGTCCAATAAAATGGTTCGGGATAGTTTTTTTACGGGATTGTGTTACAGAAACTTCTATTTAAACTTATATCATGAAATAATTAGATCTATTATTCCTATTCAACACTATATTTATTCATGCAAGTAAATTATATGGAAATAAAGTATTGATGAAATCATATTGATTGCTCTAATGAAAAGAAAATATTTAATGATAAAAATTAGATAAGAATATATATATTTAATGGTATATTTACACCGAAATAAATCAAATTCTTTCAGGTAGGTATTAATATTAAATATGACATGCCTATTTCTCTTTAATCACAATCAATATAATAAATGAAAGTGTCACTTATATAATTCAATTATTGGAAATAAAATCTCAGCGAGATAAATCGGTAGTCTTCAAATGTGATAGAAATAATGTATTTTGAAAATTATGAACCCTTCGAAGAATACAAAATATTAAAAATAAAAGAATAAACTAACTCTTTAAGATTTATTCAGAAAATCATCGAGTACGTGTCACCAATAAGAGAAATTATCCGCAAATAAAAAATGTGGGTACTATTTCCTTTTGATTGGATCAATTCTGTGAGATTATTTGTCTATTTCATCTAAACTATTAGATCTCTTTGACTTAAGTGCAGTGAAGAGTTATTAAATGGTATGCAAATTTATAATATATACGTATATATTTCATTGAATTTTATTTTATTATCAAGTAATAGAAAGGTTTCATGTGGTCAAATTATTTATCTACTGTTTTCTTCATTTTTTCTATAAAATAGATGCTAATCATAAAAGGATTTAATATATAGAGTAAGGAAGATTCCAAATAAGTGAAATTAACTATTAATTAATAAATGAAATAGATACAATTTGCCATTGTCTTCAGAGTTATGAGAAACAAGTAACAGAAAACAATTCTATATAAAACAAATAAAACTCTGTTTTCGTCCTAAATATTCCTACAGTGGAAATTACTATCTTTAAAGATAATTTGGCTGGACTGTTCTCTCCCAAGAAAAAATTGTAAATGATTTACCATATGACATACATAATAATTGGAAAACTCGCTAATAAAACTCGCGGCTGTCCTAAAATATAATAATAATTTTATCCGTTCAATGAGTAACACCCTATTTTGCTCATAGGAGAGTCATATTTTGAACCTGGTTCGTTCATTAGAGTCATTTTATTATTACAGTCTCCGAGAGAAATCTTTTGAGAAAATCGATTCTTTGTAATATTTGAAAGATTGGTTCTGAAAAAAATCAGAACATAAAACAAATATTCAATTAGATTTCATCCATTAAAGTGTACCTTAAAATTTGTAGACTGAATCACTGCTAGAATGAAAAGTAAGCTTATTAAATTTGAATATTAATACCATTTTTATTGAACACTGTATTAAATTATAAGTATATAAAATTATACATATATTTCATATCTCTTCCATAACGTATGAAACAAATCTCGAATAGTTACTATAGTGTCTCTAGATACTAGAATTATTGTTTTCGAAATCTTATTTCCCGATCTTATTCCCCAAATTGTGTTTTTTTCCTGATTAGTGCGGAGTAAGCCATCATATCGTAAAGTTTTTACAGACTCTTCACTCGACATTGAGTAGTACTTATTTGCATTTTCTCTGCTTGGGAAATGAACAAAAAAATTATTCCGGTCAGCAAATAGTAACATGTAACTTTGTTGATGTAGGATAATTAAATTTAAAAAACTTTATTTATTTTATATACTTAGATATTCATGACCAAAAACGATTGTGTTTTATGATAATATACGTCCAATACGAAGCGACCTAATGAGTTTTTTTATTTACTCCAATATCTCGGTAACTTTTTTTTTACTCAAATCGTACTCGCGCCAAGTCTATAGACTAAATGGGGGAATAATACAGAAAAATTTATGGGGAGCTAATATGTTCAGCTGGACCATCCTAACATCATCCAATGAGTTTTTTTTTTAATTTTGATCTAAAATTTTTTTTTTAAACGAAAAAAAAACTCAAAAAAATTCGAAATGAATAAAAAAAGTTAGAGATTGAAATTCAAAAAGAGCTCATTGGACGATGTCAGGAAGATCGAGCTGAAAATATTAGCTCCAACTAAATTTTTCTCTCTGACCAACCCCTATTGAGTCTAGACTTTTTGGGAGGGGGTGAATTTCCAAATGAAAAATTTCCATGAACAAAAACAATATCTCAGAGCATTTTACACCTTATGTCAAAATCTCAGCTCAATCGGACGAGTATTATTGGTAGCTAGTAAAACCAAGAGACCATTCACTTAAGTCAATCAATTTTAACTCGTTATGAACAAAGCCAATTAACTACAATTAATCTATAATTGCTCTGAATGGAATTTAAGTTCTGGTCACTTTTCATAATTAATTTTTCTATTTTAACTACTGGGTTTTATAATTAGAACCCTCGTTAATTGGCGATGTGAGGGTAACGTGAAACCTAACAGAGCTTCGGTCTGTTAGCAGTTCTTTTTAAACAAAATTGAAGACTATATAACAAAATACTCAAGTGTTTTGCAAGTTTACTAATGAAAGAACAAACTCCATTGACTAAAATGAAATTCATAATTAAAAATATACCGATTGCGCAGAATGATCAAAGTAAAATATCGAAATTTAGGACATTAATGGGAATATCCGTCAAAATTTACGATAAATTAAGATTCAATTCTGTCACCGAAATTTTATCATAGAGAGTAATCACCAACTTCATTTTGTATATTTAAAAAACATTCAACTATTTGTGTTTCCTACCTAATAAAGCAATGGTACAATAATCAAATACAAGAATGCGTAACCTATTACTTGTACTGTATTATATTCAAAATTTAACATCTGCTCACTGATCACTCGTTATATATCACAGTCAAATCTGATGTTTAAAAATCTTAACCAATAACTTTTTTTAAGGGGATTGATTGAGCAAAAGAAAGAGTTTTATCCAATTTCAGTCGGTAAGATAAATTATTCAATTATTGTTAGGAACTCAGTCAGACTAGAAAATTTTCGTTGTAAAGTGAATGGCAGAGAAAGAAGTTTGCTCTTATCAATGAAATCTATGAATCAACAATATTGCAATTATTTTAATTATACATCGAGAAGGTTACCCATGATCATCATTCAACTGAGAAAGACAATTGTGGTTGGACCCATTGATAATTATGTGTGGTCAAAATTTTATATTTACAGTCATACCGTTCTATTTCGGTCATCGTGTATGTAATTTTGTTATTAAAGTTTTAGTAATTTGAAATAATATTAACAATGTAGTACGTTACTAACCACATAAAAATGTATTTCAGATGAGGTATTCGTCCATTTCTAAATATAACCGTCTTTTCTTACTTCAAATAAAGTTTTTTTATTTCACCAATTATATTTTTTCTATAATAACTATAATAATGTGATCAACTTTTCGATAAATTGATGTTAATATTCTTAGTCAGAATATCACAATATGAAAAATATTTAAATATATTTCAAATCCACTGATTGATTCATTGTAACCAGAAATGTTAATAATCACGAAAAGAAAGTGTCCAAAGAAACAGATTTAATGTCAATGTTTCAGCCTGTAACTATGGCTGTAACTATATTTCCAAGTTAAATTTTTTTAGTTAAATGTGAATTTGAATTGAAAACAGAAGTTATATTCTAATTGCAAAAAATAGGCATACGGTTCAGTTGAGTTATCAAAATAATGATAGAAAATATATTTAATTAAAAAAAGTTATGTGTTAAAAGAAAACGGTGATGTAAGTTTAAATTTATCGGACAGTTCTAGACTTCCGACTTCTATTAATTTGTATGAAATATAGTTTAAATAATAATTATAATATGTAAAATTGTTTCTTACATGATATATAAAAATGAACTGCTTGATAACTCGTAACTTACTCTGAAAAACTAAGTTTGTCATAATTTTCAATGTATTTCAACAATAATTTCCTCGAAGTATAACTGCAAGTTACAGCTCTATACAATTTCTAAGCTGTATAACTTGCAAAAAACAACTTTGTATGTAAGTTCTCTGAAGTATAGCGTAATTTAGAACTCTAAATGTAATTTTTCAGCAGTATTACTGCAAGTTACAACTCTAAGACATTATTTCATTTTACAGACCCGCATGGTTTCACAATTTAATACAGCCATTAATCTTCCGAGACTTACCGAATCTAATTTCACTTTGTATATGGATACCAGAACCAAAAATACGACTTATCCAAATTCCTGAATGTATATCCCGTAGAAATCCATACTCTCATTTCTACAATACAGTTCAGGATGGCGCAACTTAGCAAATTTAAATGTATTGTTGAATTAAATTGTTTGAGGTTATATTTCCTTCAAAGTTTTGTCCAGAATTTGGTTTTATTTCGGCTACGTTATTGTCTTCAAAATTTTCGCTTGGATGAATTACATCCTCGCAAGTATCACTTCATATAGTTGCATTAGATTCCCATAAGTATCACTTCACAGAGATACATTTCATCCACACATGTATCTCTTAAATAATGTGGAGATAAGAAAGTAATAAATCTATTGCAATTCCAGATATTTTTCTCCGTTGACACTATCTTGTAATTTAATACAACATATTTTACATTCAGTTAGTGAAAGTCTTCCCAAAGAGTTCGGCGGACATTTTCCGCTGGGAGAGAAAATGTATTGGGGATTTACCAACTATTCTGAAGATCTATGAAATAAGGTCCAATAGCAAAATATTTAAATACACACATCGCAATAGAACGAGTTTTAAAAAAATATAGAAGTGAAACTGTTTACCATTTTGATTTTATTGATCATGAACATTGATGTTCAACATAATACAATATGCATATGTGATTGTGTTGCACATTGCTATTAACAATCAAATAAATAATATTAGCAAGGAAAAGGAAGTTTCAGCAATTTCTCAGAACCAGATTAAATAATTTAACAACAAGGGGAAGCGTATCAATCCAGAGATACTCATCGACAGACAGTACTCGGAAAATGATGTTTAGCATAGATCATGATTTGTAATTTCTTAAGTTCAGATTAGTTCATCCTCTATATGTAAAGTTGTAAACACCAACTTTCCGAATGACATGAGTCTTCGAGAGCTTTATTTGTTGATATATAATACCATCCAATCACAAAAATATGATACAAAAAACTCTGTATTATTGAGTATCTTCTGTTTTTCATAAATACATCTCATTATAAAACAGTAATGGCATATTTAAAATACTATAACAATTGGCTTTATTTTCTCTTATCCCTAATAGACCGAATAATTGGAATAGCATTTCCTTTTACCGATACTTCACTGACGCGAGGTTAGTATTTATTCCACTGAACCACCGAGTGACATCATTATTGATGATCGTACAATGTTCGGCAAAAGCTTCAAATTATGTGGAAAAATTAAAAAAAATACCCTTAAATCCACATCTGCACATGCAAACTCATCAACTTATCTACATACCGCTATATTTACACATATAAGTCTTAAATATATACTGTACCTGCTATAAACTGCAATAATTGATACGTTAATGTTGATCCGGATTAAAAAATCAATCAGTCGGTATAATGTGTTGTAATTGAATCAGCATATTAAATAATGTAACATTATATACTCTTTCCATCAAAATATTAACTATTAAATAAAGGAGAAAAGAAAAATAATTTAATTTTGACAAAGCGATTTGCAAAGAACGTTGGGACTATAAACGTTGTTCAAAGAACGTTAGCATATTGTAATGTAATATTTGTTAATTAAGTAATAAATTTTCTTTATTAGTTTGTATGATGCATAGATAGCATTTATCTCAAATTCAATTAATTATTGCTTATTTACGAAGATATATTCATACATTTTGTAGATGCCCATGAAGATTCAGAGTGATCTATCTGGATATAATGTAAAAAGAGTGCCATCTGTTGAATGCTGTAACATTTAAATTACAATGCATTTGAAATACGTAAAACTACCACACGGACAAAATGACTGTTTTTTTATATCTTCCTATTAATGCAGTATATTGACTTTTTGTATCAATTATTGGTTGATAAATAATTGTTTAGTAAATATAGGTAGGAAGAACTTTAGAATTACTTTTAGAAAAGAATTATTTATTAAAGAATCAAAAAGATACTGCCAAGAATCCGAAGACTGTTTGAAATATAAAGCAGTCAAAATGACGGTTTTTCAAATTTAACACCAGAGAAATATTATTTTGCACAAATATTGAGCAAGCACTGACAAACACTGTTGCAAAATCATAATTTATTTTTGACACGTCAGTACATATTAGAACTTTTTTCGTCTTCAAACCACTTGTGTCATTGTGTGTCTTAAATATATTTAGAGAGATGTATTGTGATATGATGTAAATAATATATATAAACCATACAACATTTCTAAACTTCAATAGCAGTTCTTTTTTAGCTTGGAAATATACTTTTATTTATTCATTTTTATACCTACTTCAAATCATAACTCTGACGTCAAATGACACAAATAGTTCGAAGTACTTCATGTTTATTAAAGCAGGACGTTTAATAAATAATTTATTTTTCCAGTCCTCTCAATTTGAAGAGCCGTAAAACATACATTATTGGATGATTAAAATAAAGGAATCCTAGTTTTTTCATGTTAATATATTTCAAACAATAAGAGCCAAAATTTGATGATTGAATTCCAAAGAAATATATTGTTTTTCTGTATTTAGTTAGTCTCGAATATATTTTATCTTGTGAAAACCAACAACACTGCACAGTGTACATGGCCATCACCCAGTAGTCACTGTAACTGTTTAACCCAGAGTAGTCACTGTACTTGCTTATCCCACAGTAGTTACTGTACTTGCTTATCCCACAGTAGTTACTGTACTTGCTTATCCCACAGTAGTTACTGTACCTGCTTATCCCACAGTAGTTACTGTACTTGCTTATCCCACAGTAGTTACTGTACCTGCTTATCCCACAGTAGTTACTGTACCTGCTTATCCCACAGTAGTTACTGTACCTGCTTATCCCACAGTAGTTACTGTACCTGCTTATCCCACAGTAGTTACTGTACCTGCTTATCCCACAGTAGTTACTGTACTTGCTTATCCCACAGTAGTTACTGTACCTGCTTATCCGACAGTAGTTACTGTACTTGCTTATCCCACAGTAGTTACTGTACCTGCTTATCCCACAGTAGTTACTGTACTTGCTTATCCCACAGCAGTAACTGTACCTGCTTATCCCACAGTAGTTACTGTACCTGCTTATCCCACAGTAGTTACTGTACTTGCTTATCCCACAGTAGTTACTGTACCTGCTTATCCCACAGTAGTTACTGTACCTGCTTATCCCCAAGTAATCACTGTACCTGTTTGAGGACACGTGTCGACAAAACTGATTAAAATTATTGTAACATATGAATTTTATGAACACTGATAGTAGCTCAAATTATAAAATAATTGAACGGGACACAATTGTTCCCGTGAGTTTTGC
Organism: Caprella mutica; assembly: GCA_947561585.1. Taxonomy (NCBI): domain Eukaryota; kingdom Metazoa; phylum Arthropoda; class Malacostraca; order Amphipoda; family Caprellidae; genus Caprella; species Caprella mutica. The sequence continues at coordinate 23,264 of CANNZV010001021.1, forward strand.
TGATCATTATATATTGATTCGAAATAACAATAAAATATCATTTTTGTTCATTTATTTTATTTTATTTTTGAATTCTTTCTAATTGGTTAAAGCAAAAAAAAAATATTCGCTTTTTGGGTTTCTCTTCAGTTCATCTGAATCTGAATCAATTTGCATCGACTGAGATTATAGGATAGAAAACAACTCTCTTTTCCAATGCAAAGTTACAAAGTGAACCACTAGTATTTCCAATTTAGTTTTAAAGTTAACAACTCTCTATTCCAATGCATACTTCTTTAGTTTTCGCCTCTTGTTCCAAATGCAAAGTCTCTAAGTTAACAACTCTTGTCTCCAATTCAGAATTACAAAGTTAAACACTCTTGTTCCATATGCAGAGTTTCTAAGTTAACAACTCTTGTTTCCGAAACAGAGTTTACAAAATTACAACTGTTGTTTCCGATACAGAGTTTCTAAGTTAACAACTCTTGTTTCCGATACAGAGTTTACAAGTTAACATTTTCCGTTTCCAGTGCAGAGTTTCAATTGTTTCCAATCAGCAGTTACCTTTTTAGTAAGTTTGAAAGATGAGCAAACACTATAAATATGTTTGTTCACTTGGATACACAACATATAATTAGTTTGAAGAGACTCTTGAGAGTAATTACTTAGTATAACTGTGAAGTGTGAATTATTCACAGTTATACTAAGTAGTGTGTATCATTCATTCATCAAATCAAGTTTGATGAATTGTAACTACTAAATTTCGATTATTATAAAAAACAAATTATGCATAACGAAACAAAATTGGAAAAAAAATGAATTCAATAATTAAAATAAAATTTTCACTCCAGAATATTCATAAAGATCATGGAGTATTTTCAAAAATGAAATTATAGTTCAATTTGAGATGTCTCCATTCACTTTTGCAATCTCTTTACATTTATAAATGTTAGTAATTACTAATAATCATATCTTAAATTTGGAAATAAACTATTAACGTACTTTTCTTTATTAAAAACAATAACATATTGAAATTTAATGTGAATTCAATTTCTTTCAATACTTCTTTTTGTTTTTATCTAATGTATATTCATCTAACTTTTAAAGCTCCCTTCCCGATAATTCCCGTTCCAATTAATTCCCAGTTTAATAACTTCCAATATCGAATATATAAGATGATAAAATTAGGTGTTGCTAAGCTTTTTCTCAATTTATCTTATGTTCCTTTGGTAACTTCTTCAATCCACTAAGAAGTTCTGGTTGTAAATTTGGATAAATAAACACAGAGAATTTTTCAGGAACGAAGTTTAATATACCGTGAAACGGCAATGTTTGGATTTATTTATTCACCACGACGATAACATCTTGTTGTTGTCACACTCATAATTGTTCAAACTGTTTCTCATCAAAATATTTCATTATATCTACTTCCTATCCAAACAATTTAATGATTTAAAGTCGACAGAATATACTAGATCATACACAGAGTGTCATACTAACATCCTAAGCTTCTCTTAAATTTAGTTTGAAGCAGATATTTGATATTGGTAATAAGATAAGTAAGGAGTTATCGGACAGTTACACATTCTCGATCATATATGAAAAAAACATTATATATCAGTTAACAATTATTTTAATAATAATCCTTGATAAATGCAGATATCTTGAATAGCAATAAGAATAATGAGTTGAATAGTAATTTTATATGTTTTCTCTTACATGATCGAAGTTACGGAACCGTGCCATAACTCATAACTTACACTACTTTGAAACTTTCAAATCTCTCCAAAATATGTAAGGTTAAAAAATTCCACCTCATTTTATTGATTAATTAATAATCCCTCATTTAATGTTGTGTCCACTTAGGAGATCAAAAGAGAGGTTTAGCATTAAGAGTGAAATTGAGACGCAATCTATTACCTTCTATCAAATTACTCAAAATAAGCAATCAATGAATAGTTTAGCTTACAGTATGCAGTAATTAGAACTAATTGGAATAAGATAGAATAATTCATGTGGGAATGGATAATTCCAGAGGAAATGAGTAATTCAAGATGGAATGAATAATTCCAGTGAATGAATAATTCCAATGGAAATGAATAATTCCCGTGGGAATGAATAATTCAAGTGTGAATGGAAAACTCCAGAGTGAATGAATAGTTCCTGTTGGAATTATTATAAGGATATGAATAAAATCATCTGTGCTGTTAAAACTTTCTAATACCATCACCGAAAAAATATAACAATAGAGAATTGGTTCTAAACTGAAGAAACTAAACAAAAATGAATAATTGACCAACTATACATTGTACAAACATTCAAATAATATATTCACTTGAAATTATCACTATTTCATCACAATAATGAAATATGTGCAAATAAAACGGCTCAACTTTTTTCCATTCAAAACTATTTGAAGCAAAATTAATATTCAATCTCTTTCGTTAACTAAAGCTTTTTCATGGTAGAAATCAATGGAATATCTGTTCAAGCGCCAATCGATACTGGAAACTCTGACAGTTTTGAGTTTTGTCAACGAAAAACTATTGATTAACTATAGTTGGAGAACTTCTTTATCTTATGTTTTGGCTTCTATATTGTACACTTCTTTCAAATCAAAAATTACTCGTACAATTGGTAAGAAACTCGAAGTTAACCCATTGAAGACGATAATTAATGTGCTTATATTTTATACTTTTTTTGCAGGAATGTGTTTGTTAGAAGTCTGTTAATGATGCCAAAATGTTAAGATTTGAAAATAATTGAGAAACTATTATTTTTCGACTGGCAGGTTCTCCTGACACTCGTCCACAAAAAATATGGATTTATATTATAAGGTTATTTCATTAACGCTGGGTAAGACACGAAATAATAAATAGGTATTTCATTATTAATTCATTATATTATAATTAAATGAAAACAAAAAGACTAGAAACATAATTATGCCTAATTATACGACAAAATATAACGAAATAGACTTCGTTTGGCAAAATGACCTTCCTGAATCACATAACAATGTTCACAATGATACAGTATTCATAAAGATTGAGAGTATGGAAAATGGAGCATTTGATCATACGTGAGCCTGGAAAAAGAAAATTATACATATAGTGCAAACATTCATCTTATAATTGTACATACCATAATATATAGCATTCATAACATATAGCTCTTGTTGTGTATTTGACGCGAGATAAGATTTCCTGCCACTCAATTTTATTTCTAACATAATAAATATTTTGTGTCACTTATTTCACAAATAGAATAGTAATAATAACCATACACTATTAATTAGTAGATAACACAAACACAACTTAAATTTCAGTTCAGTATTATAAAGATTCGTACCATTGTTTACGACTCATTGTAAGCTAAGTTTGAATGTTCCTTTCTAAGGGAATTTCAAACTGATACAGAAGACAGTTCCCAACTGCTGATATCTTGAAATTTGTTATGAATCTACTGAACATGTCTAAAGCATAACCATACTTGATATTAATTTTCGTCTTGAATGGGTTAAGGGTTCACAGTACAAAAATATAAAGCTGAAACATTGATACATTTTTATTGAACTAGAACATATGCATGAGAATATTACAGTAACAAGTAGAATACAAATGAACAAAGAATATTAGAAATGAAGCGTTCAATTAAGCCCTTATATAAATGTAAGTATAGAATATACTTTCGGGCATTAATTAGAAATGTATATAATATATACTATTGAAAATAACATTACTCATTATAATTGAACAAAGTGAAAATAAAATAGAATTCAAAGTAATTGGGAAAAAACAGCAATGAATATTTAAACAAAAGTTCACATTTATATTCCAATTTGAATAGGGAGAGAGACTCAGATTTTCGATATCAATAGGTATACTATTCTAAATTGTCAGACAATTAAATTAATAGAACGTTTGGTGGTCAAAAGGCGCTGAAATTGAAGTACAATGCGATCAATGGAGCGACTTGGAAAAGATTGAAATGTTAGGGATTGCACTATTTAGTTTTGGATACATATATTGAATCATCATATTTTATGCAAATCTATTAAATTCAACATTTTGGATTTGAAGAACAGTGGCATAGTATGACGGAGATATGGACTTTTAGTAATGATTCGAATAATTTACTTTTGTATGAGGAATACTCTATCTAAGTAGAATATGGATGCAGAACCCAAAACATTACTACAATAAAACAAATAAATTGAAATAAGAATATTCATATGCATAATAATGATTTACATTTCTTACGTAGAACATCACAGAGTTTAAAGAAGATGACAACAGTTTTAGATAGCTTACGGACTATCGAGTCAATATGCGAGTTAATTTGTCTGTCATGTTTTAAACATTATATTTTGAAACTCACTGAAAGTAGCTTGTTTACAAATTTAAAGTAATGATCTTTTTGTTTTACTACCCTTTGCATTCCTGGACTCAACCAATGTTTTTTTCTAATCATTATGTAGTCACAAACTTATTTCTAACTGGTAAACTTTTACAATGAACAGAATTAATAATGTCATTGAACTAATTAGTCATGCGATCAACATAACCTAAAATCACACCATCCCAATTAACAATTAACAGAAATAAATTTTATTGGTCGGAGAATGTAATTTTAACCTTCTTTTCATTGTCATCGGAATAATAATTTCTATAACGCAATATAATAAATTATTTACGCAAATGTGGTTAAGAAGTGAAGGTGATACCAAAATTCAGTCGCTTGAAAATCTTGTGGGTTTTGTGATTTTTGATAAAAAGCTCAGAGAAAATAGAATAATAAAAAAAACATATACTTGCGCAAAATTAGTATTAGTAATATTCAAATTGAAATCACCAAGTAATATGACCTTTTTTTATTTTGTAACAAGATATTTATTAAATCCATAAGGGAAACAATGAAGTTATCCACTAATACAAAGTATGGTCTATAGATACCAACTGTGATAAAAGTTAAATTTATAGACCTATTATTCTTTTTTGTGATCATATTTTAGGGCATGATTTCATATAAAACTATTCTTTAGTAAAAATTACGTTTGACGGAGTTAAACCATCTCCAAATGTTTGCGATGCCATGCACAAATTTTTAGTTCATGGAAACAGGGATTAAATTTATTCAAAACACTTAAATATTTGATACAAAACCCATAATTTTGGTTAAAACACATGAAAAATATTCACTTAAATCAATAATGTCCAAAAGACTACAAGAATAACCACCTCGTTATACTAATTTATTTCAAAGAACTCAAGGAAGATTCACTAACAAATTCTATAAAAAAGAGCCGTCAACTTCATCTCAATATTGTGCGCCATCTGAAATAAATCCGTTCCGTCAGGCAATGGTTGGCCAAATTAACAATCAGCTGATCTTTGTATTTTGAAAACCAAAACTAATTAAAAAAATTGTTAATGAAATACAAAGGGAGTATAGATTATTTGAATACGGTGCTAGGACATTTCGGTGCCGGACAGTTCGTCACCCAACAATTCGTCACCTGAATAATTTGTCCCAGGACAATTCGTCCCAGGACAATTAATCGTCAATTAAAAATAAGAGATATAGCATGGGATATAATTATAATTTTTTTAAATTTTAAATAAAACGATTATATGAAATACATAGATTTTATTACAATATATTTTCACAGAGCTGTTCATTATCGCAATAATTAGAAAAAAAGATTGATATTTAAAAGAAAAAATATTAAATTCCATTGTCAGCAGAATTAATAAACAAACTATTATCTAACATTTCTATTTTGTAGCAAAGAAATGCATGTATAAAATCACTTAAACAAGACTAATCTGCATCACAATGTTAACCGTTCCCTTTGTTGACAGTAGAAACAATAATTGATTCATTATTGCAATGTCAATTTCGAAACAAATAAAAAGTAACTTATTATGTTAAAAAAATTGCTAACTCTAGGCAACAATTTTTCATATTTGAGGTGTGAAAACCTTGAGAATTTTGGTTAATTCTAGCATAAGCTTCATTATGTTCTCTATTCAAATGTAAAGTATCAATGAATGACACACCTAATCAGTGTGTCACTTTGATACAAATTATTCCAGTGTGATATTATGGCGCAATGATTTGCCTCTGTATGTGTCGGTTTTGGGACAAAATGTGTGTCGTTAGGACGCATTTATATGTGTCATATCAGCACACTCCCTTTTCAGTGAAGCAGAAAACTCATTTATGATACCATATGAACGATGGAACAGCAGGCTACACTCTCCGCTCACCCTAAAATATATATTAATATTTACTATCTACTTTTTCTCTTAGGATCGAAAATATCTCAGAATTAACTTACTTATTCTCCAATGAAAATAAAAAAATCTGGAAAAGTTTTATACTCATATTGCATGGTGATAAATATAAAGTAATATTTCCTTCCATACTATTTAGTTTTTTTTGTGTTATATATTTCATACCCTATGGAATATGACCCTCAATATTTGGATTGGATTCTATGGTTTTAGACTTGCAAATTTCTCAATTGTTCATCATGTACATTGTACAAGCTTAGAAATCTGATATTTTACAGATTAGAAATAAAAATCTTCTACCTGATGTTTTATGAAATCTTGTTCTCGATTTCCCTTTGAACTGGCTGCTATTTTGTATTCTATCCCGTACATGTCCTCTTCATTGGCATTTCATGTTGACTGCCCAAACATTTAAATGTAGCAACGGCAAATACTGTCAGGAAATTTTATTTGTTCCAAGGAAAATATGATAACTGAATTTAAAATTTAGAAAATGGTCCTAAAATTATCAAACTTATTTCTTGTTTGCTCAAATTTGTGTTTCATTGTTTGGTATATTTTTTTTTAATAACTCGATAGTAATAAATTAAATAAATACTGTTAAAAAAAAACTACGGAAATAAATGAAAGCATTGAAAAAAATTGTAATATTTATCATCATATGCAAAGACTCTTGTCTCTGAAAGTACTTTGACGAAGTAACTTTTCCAGAGTACATCATCACAGTAACTCTCATTTTTATTAGTACAATATCACTGTGACTCTTGTGTCTGATAGTACATAATCACATCGACACTTTTCTCCAATAGTCCATCATCACAGTGACTTTTATCTATTAGATATTAAGGAATTCTTTTGCTTATAAAATCCAAAATTACAATGTACGCTGAAAAATACCCTTAACGTTATAGTAATTAAATAGGTATAATTAAAATACACAACTTGAATTTGATAACGTCAACATAAGCATTATTCTTATATAACAACTAAAATTGAATGTGTTTCAAAAATCAAAATGCAAATTTCAAGTTCATATGTATGTTTTCAGGCAAAGGCTATACAGTAAGAAATTTTTCAAAGAAAGAAGACGTCAAATTTCTTCAAAATAATTATATAGTAATTTTCTCTATAGGTAAATGGTTTATAAAATACGCTGACTTATTATTAAAGATTAGTTGGCATCTCTGATAAGCGCAAGCACCCTGGAATTACCAACGTTTTCATGCTGTGGTAAAGAAATATTTTGACACACTTTGTATAAAATAACGACTCTTTCGACTTTACGCCCACTTTTTGTATAGAAAAAAGCAGTTTTGAGAGCTATTTCGACTACTTTCGATTGAACGATGAATCTAGGCTTTTCCGATATTCATCACGAATGTCTTACATAATTGAAATTATTTTTGGATTAAGCCAGCAAAAAATGCTAATTTTTGAATAGGCGGATTCTTATTCCCTTTTCATCATTTAGTATATATTTTGTCGAACTCTACAACCAATTGATCTTTTCTATCTAAAATATATCAAAGGCATTACTAATTAGAATACGTAATTACACAGTTAGTTTTAATTAAACACTACATTGACCTTTAGTTATTTCATACAGGTTGAATACGATATATTATTTTTGAAATTTAAATAATTTTTTGTTAATAAAAAATACATGCGTTCTTGTGTCTATAATTACAGTTTATTGATTGAATCTTATATAATCAGCTGAACACGATTATATTGAATAGATTTTTTATAGCATAAACTAACAAATTTCAAGTTATTTATCGTGAAAAAATAAAGTTGGGATAGCAGAATATGAAAAAAGATCACATTAATATTTTGCTGCATTGTTCTACATATTAAATATTTCTCTTTTTGTATAGTATTTCCCCTAAATAATATCCACACAAATATATAATTCACATCTTTCCATGTGAGTAGATCATTTTCACCCTTGTTTCTATTTTTCCCCCTATAACTTCCTTACTGGCTTACTGAATAAAGTACCAACATTGAGAATTGAAAGATTTTCTCTGTTGCCATCAGAATAACTTATCAGATAAAAGGAGACGAGGAGAAACGGAAACCGAAAAAAACTGTCAGGCAATGGTTAACTGGAAAGAGTATTGTGGAATACAATTTTGTTTCGTTGTTTTATGGTATATTCATAACTATGCACTTAGTAAACACTAAGGTTCATATGTTTAATAAATAAAATATTATAATACAAAGATGGTTAAAAGTTTAACCTTTTGATCATATCTAATGGGTCATCAATTTATGCTTTGAATCTGTTTATTAAGTGAGTTGGTTAGGCTTTATTCATGTTTTCATTCGTTTTAAAACAACTAAGACGTGTTGTGTCATAGAATATTAGTGAATACAATTTATTTAATGGATTGAATCAACTTACTATGCGAGTTAAATTAAAGTTACTTTTTAAAAAATTTAACGTTAGTTGAAACAAATATGAGTAACTCACAAAGACAGTTTATCCAATGTATCTGGTGAATAAATTGACTTATTTAAGTTTTGGAGAATGGTCAAAACGACTATGTTGTTTTCAACTAACGATAATTTTACTCACTTTAAATAGTAACTTCAACTCACAAAGTAAGTAGAGGAAAACTCAAACCATTCATATAAGTCAAAACAAATCAAATATGATTTGATCCAACTAATCGTTTCTCTGTGTGTAAAAATTAGTCATTATGAATTTGATCATTTTTTCAGTTCGTAAAAGTAGATACATGCAATTAGAAACAATTTCTGTATGTAAGTTCACATTAATTACCCTTTACCGGGCAAGTGCTCATATATGGCCCCTTAAATTTGCGCCAAAAAAACCGTCTCAGCGGTCAGTATATGTTGCTCACAAGTCAGACACATGCATCCAACCAATCACAGAACTCAGGGCTATCACGTGATACCTCACAATTGGCTAGAAATGGTACGGGTATAGAGTGAGCTGGACTTAAATTGTCAGTACGGAACTGTGCGTGAGTGTGGGTGGTGTAGCGCGTGATCTGCTCTGATACTATTGATGTGTAACAGCTCCAAAATGAATGTGAGTATTTCATATCCAATGAAATATCTTTTTTATAGCCTATACCACATTCATGAGTGATTATACCTATGTGATAATCCGTATTATTGAAAAACTGCCATTGAAAAATTGAGGTGATCATATATGGTCCCTTGATCGAGTCATCGGTTTCGTCAAGGCACCATATATGGACAACTGGCCGGATATTAGTATTATTGCAGGTGATCATATATGATCACTTGGCTCAAATAGTGATAACCCTATTGTTTTGATATTTAATTAATTTTATATAATAATAGCATAAAATGATGAGTGATGTACCTGGTTATATGCAAAAACTATGATGAAAGCATCATATCATATTTTTCGTAATGAATAGGGATTAAAAACTCATGAAACTATTTGTATCTTATAAAACGATCACACAGTTTAGCTATGAGTCATGAATTAATTGAATTATTACCCCTACTCTTTCTCATATAATTGACATAGCTAATATCCATTATTTCAATTTCTATCCAACAGTTTAATACAAGATCATTTTATTCAAAACCAAAGCGCAATAACCAGGATTTCTCGTGTATTATCCCACTGACTGCTGAAGATAGCGAAGCAGAATTAGATGAAGATGATGATGATATGCTCGACCCAGATTTTGAAATTGATGATGTTATTGATATAATCAACAATAATAATGATGACTCAGACAATGACCCTCCAGATAATATGCCAGAGAATGTCCATACACCAGAGAGAAATACACCACAACCAAAACGCAGGAAATGTGAGTAAATTGTTAATTTACGAATTTCTTCCTCTTCATATTCTTTGTAATAACTATTTGTTATTTTTTAATATTGAGATGAATTATTCAATTTCAGATGAAAAGAAAAGAGGAAAATTAGTTGTTCAGAATCAAGATGAAGATGTCGAAGTTGAACTGAATGTTACTGATCAGGCAGTACCTGTATGGAAAAGAGAAGACATTGAGCCATACGAGTCTTCCACTTACATCCATACAAGACCATTGGCTTTACAAAAACCACATGAATATTTCATGAAATTTTTCAATGAAGAGCTGGTTAAAACAATCACATTTGAGACTAATTTATATGCAAGACAGAAAAGTATTGATACCCAGTTCAAGACAGATGAGGAGGAGATTCTGAAGTTTGTAGGAATTTTGATGTACATGGGTATTTGTTCACTACCCTCACTAGAAGACTATTGGGGCTCTTCCACAAAGGTACCTCAAGTTGCAAATGTCATGAGCTCAAAGCGTTTTCGACTCTTGAGAAGAATGATTCACTTCAATAACAATGAAATGTCAAGTGGATCTGTCGATAGAATTTACAAAGTGCGTCCATTGATAGAAGCAATGCGAATGTCTTTCATGACGGTTCCAGAAACTCCGAAACAATCCATCGATGAGGTGATTGTAGCCTACAAGGGTAAAACAGCTGGAAACCTGAGGCAATATATTAAAAATAAGCCTGACAAATGGGGGTATAAATTATTTTGTAGGGCAAGTGATGATGGATTCATACATGATATTATATTCTACCAGGGACAAACTACGTTCACAAATCATGCCACTCCTCTCACTGAAAATGAAGCATCTATGAATTTCTCATCAAAAGTTGTCACTGCTTTAGTGAAGACTCTACGACAGCCGCATTTAACAACTGTTTTTGCTGACAATTTCTTCACTAGTCTCTCATTGGTGAACTACTTGAAGGCAAACTTCGGTTGCCGTTATACAGGTACTGCTAGAGAAAATCGAATCGGGAAACCTTTGCTGACAGATAGCAAGATCATGATGTCTCGTAATGTACCGAGAGGAAAATTGGACTTCAAATCATCAAATGATGTGCTTGCACTAAAATGGAAAGATAACAAGGCTGTTACCATGCTCTCCAATGCAGCCGGAATCGAACCAATGTCATCAATATCGAGGTACTGCAAGGACGCTAAACAAAGAGTTGATGTTCCATGCCCAAAGGTGATTCGAGAGTACAACTCACATATGGGTGGTATCGATAAGAGTGACATGCTTGTCCACCTTTACAAGATCCCTGCAAAGGCTAAACGTTGGTATTTAAAAATTTTTGGATACACATTGGATCTTTGCTTAGTAAATAGTTGGCTGTTATACCGACGGGATTGTAAGAGCATGAATGTAGTTTCAATGCCACTGAAAGATTTCATTCTGAATGTATCAAGCTACTACCGTAAGCAATATGTGAGTGGAAACAGACATGATAGGAGCCTAAGAGAAAGAGCAAGCCCAAGAATCCTTCAATTGACAGTACAGCCCATAGGACAACGTGCTGTTCATCCAGAAGATGAAATGAGGTTCAACTGTTCATTGAAGCATCGTCCACTTTATGTTGCTAAAAGACTTTCATGCAAGTGGTGCAGCACGAAAGAAACTAAACGTCGTTCAAACTTTGCTTGCTCCATCTGTAACATTCATTTGTGTTTGAATGAGAATAGAAATTGCTTCTATGACTACCATGAGCCTAATTGAAAAGGTTTTGAACCCTTACCATTTTGTATTTTCTTGAATATCTAATTTCAAATATATATGACATAAGTATATCTAATTTCAAATATATTTAACTTTTGTGATAACACATGTATTATATGGATAGTTTTTGTTTATTGTTATTTCGTTCATACTGTTTCTTTGTTTTTTTCTTCATATTTTTCATTATTATTTTCACTATACAAATGGAGAAAGCTTTTATTGAATTGTCTCATATTTTCTGTCAAAATATTTTTTCAAAATAAAGTGATTTGCATCTTATTTACAATATTCTTTTCATTTTCATTAATTTTTCGAAGCAATCTATCCAGTTGAAGTGATCATATATGATCACTTACCATATCCCAGGTTTGAATTAAGTGATCATATATGATCCCTTGTCGTATATGTGGAACCGGGCGGTATGCCATATATGATCCCTTCAATATATCCAATTTCCATGAAAAATAGGCCGAAAATTGAAAAATTCACATAAATAAAGTTGTCTTAGAAATGAATTTACTATAAGAGTGTGTAATTGAAAATTTGAATTTTGCTTCATTTCTTCATTGGCCCGGTAAAGGGTTAAATCATAAATTTTGATTCTGTATGGATTTAGTGTTAATATTAAGTCTTATTTCGTATCTGCTACTACACTTACTATGATTTTTATATATAAATTTATACAAGTTTCATTGATGAGCCCTTAAAGTTAGTAATTTTATAGATCAATTCTATAAGTATTCAGTTGAAAATACAGGGTGTCCGACACTTTTGTTGCCAAACTTTAACATAAGGTTACATTCGTCGAAATAAACACTTTTTATTCCATGAAGGTATGGTCTAAAATGCTTAATTAAAAAGTTACATGGTTAGGGAAGTAGTATCTGTACCATTTATTATCATTAGTTAACGACATTTTTTTAATGTTGAAATAAGAAACAAAACATTTTTTTAGGAGCAGAAGAAACTTAATCTTAAACTAGGTTACATGTTTGCAAAATGTGTTCAAACTACCTCCCATTTGTTGCGATGCAATGATTGACGGACGCGAGCAAAGACACCAGGAGTTTCACGAATCCTTGCGTGACAAACGTTTGAATGCTTGCATTGCAACAAATGGGCGGCAAATTGAACACATTCTGTAAACGTGTAACCTAATTTAAGATCATGTTTCTTGTGTTCCTAATAGTTACTATTAAAAATGTTCTGTTTCTTATCGCGACATTAAAAAAATAATGCTAACTAACAATAATAAATGGTACAGACACTACTTTCCTTACCTTGTAACTTTTTAACTAAGTATTTTAGACCATACCTTCATGAAATAAAAATTATTCATTTCGACGAATGCAACCTTATGTTAAAGTTTGGCAACAAAAGTGTCGGACACCCTGTATAAAATTAAAATGTAATTATGGGGTCCCTATTAAATTTGTCATAGTCTCAATTTAAATGCTTTTGCCAGTATTTATATTTATTCCCCATTATTTTCCCTCCATATTTAAGTCGGTATTTGTTACCTAGTTTTGTACCATAGCTAGTACGAAATTTATTGATGTCGGACATTCAAACGTTCTGACTTTCGTCAGTTACCGTTTGAATGTTATACAAAGAGGTGATCTCCAGCTGTGTATCAACTGTGTTCCAAGCTTAAAAACCTAAACCTACTTTAAGCTAAAACCTACTTGAAGCTAAAACCTACTTGAAGCTAAAACCTACTTGAAGCTAAAACCAACTTGAAGCTAAAATCTAATCTACAGTCATAGTGTCTAATCTACAGTCATTGTGCCTAAACCACTGCGATAGTGCCTAATCTACAGTCATAGTGCCTAATCTACAGTCATAGTGCCTAATCTACAACAGTCATTGTGCCTAATCTACAACAGTCATTGTGCCTAATCTACAACAGTCATTGTGCCTAATCTACAACAGTCATTGTGCCTAATCTACAACAGTCATTGTGCCTAATCTACAACAGTCATTGTGCCTAATCTACAACAGTCATTGTGCCTAATCTACAACAGTCATTGTGCCTAATCTACAACAGTCATTGTGCCTAATCTACAACAGTCATTGTGCCTAATCTACAACAGTCATAGTGCCTAATCTACAACAGTCATAGTGCCTAATCTACAACAGTCATAGTGCCTAATCTACAACAGTCATAGTGCCTAATCTACAACAGTCATAGTGCCTAATCTACAACAGTCATAGTGCCTAATCTACAACAGTCATAGTGCCTAATCTACAACAGTCATAGTGCCTAATCTACAACAGTCATAGTGCCTAAACCACCCTATTTGCCTCTGAACCTTACTCCTGTTTGGCTACCTAGCAATGATAAGTTTTCTTGGTTTTCACATCCTATAAAATCCATGTTAGTTTTATTGAAGTATTGAGTCAACCTCCACCCTGGGCCGTTCCAATTTACTCAATAATAAATTTGTAATTAATTAATTAATCATTTTTTTTGTTAGGCGATTAAACTAAATTGTTAAAGTAGTCATATAAAAATTAAAATCTTTTGTTCTAACTAGTTTTTCCTGATCCTTATTTTAAAATTTATCAAACTTAAAATCTATTGGAACTTTAAAATTTACACTCAACAAAAAAATATTCCAGGCTAATAGTACAATAATAAAAATATTTTTAACCTCATAGAAACAATTGATATCATACATTTATATTATCCAAATGAAACGACAGTATTTAATTACAATATATAAGTTGCAAGATATAACTCCCTTGACTGAATGTAAATAACTTTTCCGATAAGACTGTGGAGTGTGGAGCGTGACATTTATTATTGAATTTGCATAGATAATTGTTTATAAGTAGCTTTATATAGTAATATTGAATCATGTCCTGTGTGTATATTAATACGCATGGTGAGATGATATTTTGTTTCAATATAATGTCACCACGTTTTAAAAGACATTTTTTGAAAGGAATTTTTTTTAAATGCATTATACTAAAAACTCATAAACTATTTCGGAAAGAATTAAAAGACCTTAATATTTAAAAAAAAAATCATATTTCAAGGATTTCACAATCCTAGTAAAAAGACTTCGATTCTCTTTCCTTCCACATCTTGAATCCATTAGGGAATATATTTCATAGACTGTTTCCGCCATTCTGAAAATGTTACCATACGAGAATGCATCAGGACACTTCATTACATGTAATATCTGACATAAGTCACTGCAAACACGTTCCTATTAAAATACCTATGGAGTACAGCTGATGTAAAGGAATATCATATTTTTCTTATGTATTAAAGTAGACTCATATTCTTACTTTCTTTCCTTCTAAGTCGTCAATATTAAACAAATATCTACTTTTCCATTACCTTGAGAAATAATGAAACATTTTTTTCATCTATAACTTTGTTTTTATTTATCCTAAAATATTAAATACTCATTCAAAACATTGATATTCATAATCTATATAGTACAAAAAATTAAAGGGGATTGCTGGATGAATAATTATATTCATTATTTTTCAACTATTTTATTTTTTGACTAATCACTGAAATTTCTAATGTTAATGTAGCTTCTCAAAAGAAACTAATTTTATTCGTGTAACTTTTTCGATTTTGGCTTTAGTTTTCGATAAAAATGTAGTTATTCAATTTATAAAAATTTTTTTTTAAAAAACGAGAAGTGTATGAGTGAGTATGCTAGATTAAAAACGAGGACAGTTTTAAAATCCTTGGAGCATTTCAAACAAATGTATAGAGGGGTTTTTCAAATTTCCATCTGGTTTTTCTTTTATAAATACTTTTTGATGACTAGTTAAAATTTTATAAAAAACAATCAAAAAATTCCAATTTTAACTGCGATAAAAGGAGAACGAGGAAGTAATTTGATGAAAAAAATTCTATATAGCTTTGTTAGGAATGTTCCAAGAATTCTGATATTTTTTGTAGCGTGAAAACTCATTGAATTCTCGTCTTTTTCAGTTGAAAAATACACAATGTACAGGAAACTCAAAAATATATAATAGTAAAGTGAAATGTCAATTTTCAGGCTACAAAAAAAAACAAGGTTTGGAATCCTAGGAATACTTCTAACAAATCTATAGAGGGCTTTTTCAAATTACTTCCTCGTTCTCTTTTTATCGAATATCAAAATCGAAAATCTTGGATTTTCTTTATCGAAAATTATAGTTTTTAACTCATATTTGATTTGTTAGCTTTCCAGTAGCTAAAACCTTATATGATGAATTTAAGAATTTGATATTCTACAGAAAATAGTTTCTTTCACCGGCCGGCTAGGGACAATACTGTCAAAACACGTTTAGTAATATTTTTATTTTCCTAAAGAACTATTATTGAAACTTTGGTACCGAAATGTCAAACTGCTCAGTAACACATTTTAAATGCCTAAGAGAAGTGCACACTAATGTTATTATATATTTTAAATACATATATCAATTGTCCAATGTATATGGAAATTTTATTGATTTAAAATATTCACCAACAAGTAAGTTCTATTTCAGTCGTGAATAATAAATTTTCTAAATAGTCAATTTTCCATTGAGTGTCTTTCAAATATATGAAAACATAATTAACATATATCAAAATGACTGATTATTGTACAATAAATACCCATTTGCATGTTAAATATACAAAAATTTCAAACAACGGTAATGACCCAAGTAACATTTTATGTCCGGAGTACATCCCGTGGAATTCCTCATCGCACATCCCCTGTATTTCCGGTGCGGAGTTCGAGAAGTGTTCCGTTTTTGTGAAGTGCGGAGGAACTCCTCTCAGGAACTAACCTGATGCTCCTCGAAGGATATGTAATGTTCGGGAAGGATGAGATAGGGATGTTCAGTACTGCTTCATAGGATATAAATGGAACATCCCGAGGAGTTCTGTATCGCAATAATTATTAGTTTGGATGCTCTGTTGCTTAGTAGGCTTTATAGACTACCTGTACCGAAAGGGTATCTTAACAGATAACGAGGTAAATGAATGTAGCCGTCTTGGTATCTTTTATTCACTCACGCTCTCGGTACAGTAACCAAGTTAGAGCACGAGTAATGGCGTGTAAGGCTTTTGATGAGGATAATGAAAGTTGTGGTAAATAGAGGTTACTTTATTTAAATATATTCATGAATCATAACACGAATGAATATTATACATGTTAACAATCATTTAATGTAGCTAAATAATGAAGATTGAGAGTAACATTTCACAATAACCTAACCGATTACTGAATATTATTTTTTAGTTCAAGCTTAAGTTATTAGTTATTACTGTTATTGATAGTTAAATAATATTTTTAATTCACAAATAAAACTGATAAAGAGGAGGGGACTTGCCCTACCCTACAGAACCTAGTTCGGATTCGTCTTCAAAGGAAAAGACTGTCTCTCTCACTCCATTTGCGTAGTCTTTGTTGTTGATACTCTTCCTTGAAAGCATACGCACAAATTCATCTAAATTCATGTAATAGTTAATATAATGATGTTGGTTATAGTTAGGTAATAATCAGAGCAGTAATGATCACCAAGAGACTTCAAATCATAAAGTTTATATTTCATAATTAAAAGATGGAACAGGAATTAAAGGCAAATATGTTCATGTCTATAAAATTTATATCTGCCTTGGTATATGAAATTATAGTAGATTATAAAAGTACAAAATAAAAAATATGGGAGAAGTATTCTTTAATAATATCCTAGATTCTAATACCTTTATGAAATTATGTAAAATATAATTAACAATAAATAGAGAAGGTTTCGGTCAAACTATGGTGAATTTCGAATTATTGGTCGATTCCACATTTTCTATCATAGAGTTCAGTTTATAATTATAGTTAAATACTAGTTATTGTAGGTATTCTTTATTCTTAATGATCGTAAATATGGAACAGTCTGGTAACTCGGAACTTACACTAGTACTTATTTAAATTAAATAAAATATTGTTCAAGGGGATAATTAAAACAGTAACCTCATATTGTTCATTTTACAGTTCACTTACTTTACTTTACTTTAACCGTTACAATTACTAAGTTAGGCAATATCTCGAGTTTTGCATAAAGATAATTGTAATTGAAACCCGTCTTTAACAGTCCAATTTCCCACACGAGCTTAGGTAGGTAGGTCGGTAGTTTGTGTAGCAGCGTAGGTAGGTAATTATGTAGTTTATCTGGGGTGAAGCAGGTAAATTGCGGCACACTAACAAACTGCAGCCTCTAACAACAGAAACATAATAGCTTCAGAACACACATTAAAAATTTAAATTAATAAATTATAGCATGCACTGCACTTCTTTCGATAGCTATGAAGTGATAGCACTTCTTTCGATAGCTTAGAGACTCTCTTGAGAGAGCCGCAATTAAAAATTAAACGACCGCAATTTACCTGCGTGACCCTAGGTAGGTAAGTAGGTAGTTAATTAATTACCTATAGCACAGTGATACCTAACAAATGATGACTAACTAGGGTCATATAAGTAAATTGCGGCACTTTGACTGACTGCGGTCTCTTATCGTAGAAACATTAATAACCATCATGGCTTCAAAGCACTCTTGAAATAAATAAAATCTAGCTCAAAATGAGCTTATAATGATATTAAAAAAATCAATATAAAATACTTTCAGAAGGAATTTGAGACTTTCTTAATAGGGCTGCATTTTGAAATTAACGTACCGCAATTTATCTTTGAGACCCTAGGTAGGTACTCCTTAGTTTTATTATTCTAATTACGATTGTTTTTAAACTATTTCCTCTCTTTAGAGACTATTATATCTAGGTACAGCATATAGAATAGCTAAGTCTTCTAACTATAAAGGTTCTTGATTACACACACATACACACAGATAACTCATAGCTAGTAAATATATAGCTATCTATTTACTATGAAATAACCTACCTCAACCAATTGCGTTTCAATACTAAGATCTGAGGGAGAGAGAGGTAGGGTTAGCCGGAGTACAGTCATAAGCCCCCCCTCCCCCAGTCACGAACCTCCCCGGTTTTTGAATCCTTATTTACATAGTTAAACAAATGAAGAGCTACTTAGATAGGGTTAACTGAGATTTCATAATTTAAAGTAGTTGGTTGTATCCGCTAGTTTATTATTCTGCACACTTCATGATTGTTTAATAACCTGGCAGGGGGGTTGGGGTGGCACGCTCCCCAATATACATATATTTTATGTTTAATCAGTATTGAACTACAAAAGTGTCAATAAGTATCAAATAATGTAGGTAAATAAGGATCAAAAACAGAAGTAGCTAAAGACCGGTAGGCTTATGTCCCAGGGGGGCTAATGAACGGAGGGCTCATGACCGGGGGCTCATGACCTACACCCAGGTTGGCCACTCTAATTCAAAGACAGATAACTAATAATAAATATTATTTAACTACTAGCTACTACTAAAGAGTATCATATTTCAAATGAGGGCACCTAATTATATATTAGATACCTATAAATAGTATTATACTTCATTCTCACTATGATGGTAATTAACTTTGTTTTCCAATCATAAAATATTTCATATTTGTCTAGCCTCGCACGGGATCCAAGAAATAACATCCTTTTATGTTCGCATTAAGTTCCATGAGGATAAGTTTCCTTTTGAATACAATTCGAATGTTCGCTGTAAGTTCCATGAGGATATGTTTCCTTTTGAATACAATTCGAACATTTACTCAGCATCCTTTTGGGATGTGGGATCTGAATCGGAAGTGCCGTACTCCAAAGAAATTCCCGGGGATATTGTCATGTTACCTGGAGAACATTAAAACTATTGAGCAAAACATATATTACTTTTACTAAGATTACATTATATGGAATTTCCTAATATCTCAATTTACCAAATTATTTCACTTGACACAAGAAAGATAAGTGCAATTGCTTCACTGTGGATACTTTTTAATTAAACAAAGTCACATTTTATTTACATTATCACAATTTGGTATCAGAGAATCACGTCATTGAGAGAAAGCAGAAACTACAAATAGTGACTAAATAACGAGATGTTGTTGTCATTAGTTGAAGAACAGTTGTCATTAGTTTGTAAGGTCATCATTATATATGTAAACAGTTGCTATCAAGAAATAAATGAATGTTCAAATTCAAAAAGAGTTAATTCTACATCTAATCTTTATAAATTATATTTAAATTACTAAACATTAACATATCTCATTTAATATTTAATGATTATTTGTCATTTTTACTTTTTAAAGACTCATTCGATATGACTCATTGTCATTTTGATTGAAGGATAAAATGTCACAGAGAAGGTAAATAAAGAATATCTATGGCGGAGGAACTTATTGTGAAATTAAAAGAATGAATTATTGTTCTGATCCTCTCAAGGGAATCTCATATGGAGACAGAGAGAGGGAAAGTCAATGGCGATATCAGGCTTAACATTAGTGAGTTTGACGTGCGTTTTCTAGGCACATATTTTTTGAATTACTTTATATCTCTCATGTCATTCCTTCAGTTTACTGGCCTTTCTTGACTTTGTTATTCATAAATACCAAATATATTTTTGTATTTAAAAGTTTGAAAATATTTACGTATTGGCGTAATTCAGAGTAAATCACGTAAATCATTAATTTAATTGTACTTTGGTGACGTGTGGCAACCTAGAATTACAGTTTGATTACCCAATACGGACGAATTTTTCCACGTTTTCATCAATTACAGATACATGTGCGAGCTGTGATTGGGTCACACTCAACCCTATCACAGCTCTGGTCTCTCAGTTGCCAATGTCTTGAATACTGATGTATTTATTTCTCCTTATATATTCAATATTCTTATTTGAAATTTGGTACATATTAGTTTAGTGTTTATACTAATAATTTAGTTTAGTGTATATACTAATATCTTGTAAAAATACAGTACCGTAAGTTTATAAATATAACATGTGTTTTTTTTTTGACACATAGTCAAACTCTCCCGTTTATTCTGACAGTCAAACTCATTAGGATTAATAATGTGCTATAGTAGGTACTTGAAGAAGGAAAAAAAGTTGTTTGGAATTATGGACTTGTGCTTTCAGCACTTATGAACAAAATTTGAATAAAACATTATTTCGTATTGTAGTGGTAGAAAGAGTTGTCCTGCTAGCACAATATGTACAACACAAGACCAAGAAACTGACCACCGCCTTAAAGTGTATGTATTTATGAAATATTATTTAGCAGAACAAGTTAATTATCGAAATTAATGAAGATCTATTTACAATTTGCAAATACAGGGTGGCGCAAAAATAAGGAAACCCATTACAAACTAGTTTATTTTACAAACTATCAAACCTAGAAATTTTCTAAATACATAGTTTTATTTGTTTACTTTTTTCTGCATCTATTATGATAATCTGTTAAGATGTTTAATTTTCGTCGTAACTCTTAACAGATTATCACTATAGATGCAAAAAAGTTAACGAATAAATCTATGTTTTTAGAAAATTCCTAGGTTTAATAGTTTGTAAACTAATCTAGTTTGAAAATGGGTTTCCTTTTTTTTGTGCCACCATGTATATGTTATTTATATAAATACAAAACTTTTACATATCTCATAAACTTCTATTCTAATCAGAGTAATTGCAATAGCAGCTCATAAATAGTTAGCGGCTCAAAAAATAATTGGCGGCTCAGAAATAAATAGTTTTCGGTTCAAATTGTTAGCGGATCAAAAACAGTTGGCTGCTCAAAAATGGTTGGCAACTCAAAAATGGTTGACTACTGTAAAAATTGTTAGCGACTCAAACATAGTTGACTTATCAATAATAGTTGGCGGTGCAAAAATAATGGCTGCGCAAAAATAGTTAAATGCACACAAATAGTTGGCGACTGAAAAGTAGCTAGGGGTTTAAAATAGTTAGCAGCTCAAAAATAGTGGTTCAAATTCTGGTAGCTCAAATTATGGCATCTCAAATTTCGGTCGCTCGAAAAAAAAGTTGATGAAATTCAAATAAATTAATAGTTTATGCAATGTATATTAGGTTGCGTGCCTCTTTAAACCTTAATCATAAGAATTTCGGGAAATATTTTTCATTAGTAAATAATTTTTTTTAAATTAAAAATGTTGTAGGAAGATGACAATTCAAAGTTCTTTTCTATGAGGACATTTCATTTTAACAAGTTATTATAAAATTTGAGCTTCAGATGAGTTGTTCCGTGGATTTATGAATTTATGTATTAGTTCCTTCAGATAGGCCATTTTACCTGAGTAAGTTTCATCATCAACAAATAAATTACCTCTTTTATACATCCAAAACTAATCAACATTTTACCTGAGAATTTCCTGTTCCCATGGCAACGATTGTTGCTGCATGTGTGGGTAGAAGATATTGATTATCAAACTAAGTGGAGCTTATATCAATTTATTAACAGGGTAGAAATATACGCCGTCGGGTGAATATAATCACCTATCATGCCATTTCCAATGGAAATTTTAATTTAGAATAAAAAGATCATTTGCAAGGATAAAAGATAAGATGAAAATAAATACAATCGTAATATATATTATATTACGATATTATATATATACACTTATACTCCTATAGTGTGTCGTTTTCATCGAAACTTGTCGACAAAAAATATTGATGACAATGTCAAAAATTGTAATACCATTATGATGAAATTCCATCAACATTTACCATAATGGACAAAATTAGAATAGTCATAGAATTGATCGATATAGTAAATAAGAGAGTCCATTACGAAAATACAGAAATGGTTTTCATCTTTTTAATCAAATGTAATACATACATTTTGAATTAGTGAATATTAATTTTATCTCTGTAATCTTAAAGGTTCAGGTCATTTTGAATTATTAAAGAATCACTCAGACAAAAATATATAAGTCAATTAGATCCATCCGAACCAAATGACTTGATTTACGACTAAAGAAACGAGAAAATTGATCATAAAATCCAATAACAAAAACACTCCCTCCAATATCACAAATATTAATCAGGATATAACTTTCCATTGAATGTAACTTTCTAGCGACTGATTGCTTCATTGAGTCGAATTAAAATCTAATATCTAGTTTGTATTAAATTGAAAGTTGTGCAGCGATATAAAATACATCCTTTCAGTGCGAGAATTAATTTGAAAATAAATAGGATGCGACGCACGCAAAATTGTTCAAAGTTGATTACTTGTGAGGGAAATCATCAATGGAGAGAATAATAATTAATATATAAGTTTTAGTATGTTAAAGTGATAGAATTTTTATTGCAAACTAAGTAAGCTATTATATATAAAATAATGATATATACGTTATTTGATATGAATTAATCGAGAAAAAAAAACATAAATTTAACGTGGATTCAAATATTTAATTTTCCAGATTATGAACATAAATAATTAGAACTTCAGATAAAATAATTTCGATATAGCATAATAGAAAGTCTATAGGTTTAATAATTTAACTGACACCGAACCATTACACGAAATTAAAACTATTTCACAAAAGTGAAGAGTTGAAAAATTGAGCAACCTAATTTTGTATAATTTAGCATGACATTTTCCTTATATGCTAAACTTAGTTCTGTGCTGAATAATCAAACATGTTTTGAAATGAATAGATTGGGAAATCATTTAGCAGTATATTTGGTTAGAACAACTTAATTGTTTACAATAAAAATTAGGTTGCTTATCTTCACATGATATCATAATTTTAAAAATAAATATTTCAAAATGATATTTAATATATTTTTTTTATAATAAACATATAATATTTGTGTAATTCAATATTTTGTTTTGCCCTTGTTTTTAACAAATGTTATTAATTCAATAATGACGATGATATTGTAGCTTAGAGATTATAATTCAATTACAGAGGTTGAAAAATTTCCATAAAAAAAAGACGCTACATATTTTAAAGTAAATCACATTTTGGAATAGTTTATTACTGGCATTATTATTATTGTTCAGTTCTAGCAATAATAATGCAACAAAATAATTGAATGAATGACTAATCGCTAAATTGTATTTCAAGATACAATGTTTCCAATATTGAAGGTAACGGCGGTTCACCATAAAAAAAAATTAGTGAAATTTCATTACAAAATAACTAATTTTCATTTATTTACAAATGAAAATTATTTGCATATCTACGTATAATCAGTTTATGAAATCTTTTATCATATTTTTGCAGTTTCTAACTATGTATACAGTTGTTATGCATTTATGCTCCGTTTCACATAACTTATAGTTTGCGTTTAACAGTTCGCTATAAGGAGATTTGAATTCAGTTTTGAGTTTTACCTCAACCCGAAATCGTATGATTTTTGACCATTCATTTCGTTGTAATTTCAACGAAGATGTGACTTTAAGCATTGTAATTCAATATATGAACCATAACACAAGGGTTCTCCCATATATCAAAGGGTTTACATATTGTAACTAAAAATTAGTTAGTTTGGATTGTTTTTATTTATGCATTAATTTCTAAAATATGAATGTATTTGTATTTTATTTTTGAATAACAGTATTCATTATCAATATTTTTATTCAAGTGACACCTACAATATAATATTATTATAGTCTTCTATATAGAATGTAGTAGATCTAATATATATGACCTATTTTAATGACCACTTTCCGAGTACTCTGTAAGTCTTGTCATTGTATCTCTACCTTCCAACAATATAATCAACAGTGAAATTACGGTAAGTTACGATTTATCGGTTAGTTACACATTTTCGATCACATCAGGACACTTTTTTTTACATTACAATTCGTAATTTTTATTAGTGTCCAGATATAGTATCCATTAGATCCATATATAATATTAGTATACAAATATATAATAACGAGTTTCATTCCAATTATTTGTATTTTCTGAAGTGATCGAAAATGTGGAACTGCCCGATTATTCCTAACTTCCCTTTTATAATCAGAAGTTACCAAATGTTGCAATACTATGACCTGTTCTATGTTTCTAATTAAATCCATTTCATGTTTCACCGCCTTTATTTTTCCAATAATTATTAATATTGCTCATACGAGTACATGAAATGGAACTCCAAAAAGAAATGATTAATATGTTCGAATTCTGACTAATTGCAGTTTGGCTCAATATTCATATTCTGTTTGAAGTGACTTTTTATCTTGGTAACAGAACAGGAAATGCATGAACTGGCATTAATTACCGTGATATTGTTGACAGTTTATCCATTTCTAATCGAATGAACGTGTGAACGAACACCCAACTGGGGAATTAACACTGATAAACGATTTGCTAAATCACCGATAATATAGATTATGAATGCATTTGGTACATATTTTCAGAGTACGAACACTGTTTTCTTTTGAATTTTGATGTTTTGGTGCAATTGGATAACAGTACAGGAAATAAGGGCTTGATTTTTATGGTTCTGGAAGAGTACTCTCTTTGAATAGAAAAAACTTCAATATAAACGTTCTAATCCAAGTGAACATTTTCACATCGATGCTTTTCCTGATCTATAATTGAAATTTCCAACGTGTTTTGTGTTCTCAATTTATGATTTAAATAATGAGACACATCTTGCAGTTAGGATTCATTCCTTGGAGTTTAAAGTAATATCACAGAAATTATTCTCTCTTTGATTTCAGAATTGTGAAACTCTATGTAGAAATACTCATTAGCGGGTTTGGTGATATAACTTCCTGTCAAGCGAGCACCAATATTTTACCTAATTATTAAATGAATATGGAATACAATAGAAAATATACAGATTATCAACTATTCACAATGAATATAAACCAGCTTATTGGAACTCGAATCTATGTTTTGGATAAAACTGAATTTTGAAGATAAAATGGTGAAAAAATTTGTGTTCTAATTATACTGTCTAATCTCATCCTATTATGTCCCATTCGCGGTAAAATGGTTGAATAATAATTGTATTCTTCATTTGGAGAATATAAATTCATACAAATTACTTTAGTTAAATGGAAAGAAACCAAGAACCATTAGAGCTCATCAAGATCTACTCTATTTCATTAGCAGATCAGATCTTGCAATATCCCTGCTGCTTTCTCATCAAACTGGGAGAAAACACTCCAATATATTGCAATTTAACAGTCTTCTCACTTCATTAAATGCAGGAATCCTCGGAAGGCTATTGGTATTTTGAATCCTCTTTAGAATGAGAATATCCTATTGTTTGTTTACCTTTGAATTTTCTCCTTTCACACTATAGACATAAAGAATTGAGAAAATTGTAATGATTTCCCAATGTTATTCAAGGTATCTGAAAGGATGAGAGGTATTTTTATATCTCCGACAGAGTACTTCTCTCAATCTTGGTCTATATATGCATTGAGTTTTTCTTTTCAGAGGTAGTTTTCTGCATAAACTGATGGTTTTGAAGATAAAAGTAATCAATGACTATTAATTCATTTTTTGATCATTGGGTAAAATGTGAATTATTGCATGGTTCTACATTTACGAGCATTTAAGTAATTAAAGTATATGATAATTGTTTTAACTTATATCGTAGTTTTTTTTCTTTTTCTTACGTGATCAAAAATTTGAAACTCACCGTTAACTTGAAACTTGTTGCACCTCAACCTGAAGAATATAGATCGAATTTACATACAAGACCAAAGAAAACTTATACCTATAGTGTCCTGTATAGGCAATGGCACTGTATTCGTACCTTCACACTACTCTAACAATGAGTATTGACATGGTTTAATTACCATTCTCACCTTTAGAACTTCCAAAATTACTCATAATCATCTAAATCAACCCCCATTTTATGAGTACTGTGATTCTAAATATGAGTCTAAATTCTACAATGCTATATCATGTTAAGTCAATGAATAACTGTCCCTTACTCAGTAGAATTTAATAATTACACAGAGAGAATATGAATGAATATATGTGATTAAAATGCATTTTGTTAACAAAAATACACAGTCTTTTTATGGGGAACTCTCCAAGAAAAATTGAAGCGTGCACCGCAGTTTAAAAATGCAAAGGTAACCATGTGATGTTATAAAAAAGCGTGACCGGACAATTGCCACTACGATTAATTATTAATTGTATACATTATAAGATAACAAATTTCATTCCACATTTACTATTTTTTTATAAAATCAATTATTCCCATAGTTGATTTAATAAATTATATGTTGTTATTATACAAATTATTTCCATTATTCAATTGATCATGTCCTTAATTAATTGAAAATATCTTCCTTTATCAATACTATCATTAATAACAAATATCCATATTCCAGGATATCTATGAGTTGAGATACTAATTGGCATATAAGCAGTCATCCCGTACATACCTATATGTGATAAGTTAGTGAAATTTCAAATTAACTAATAATCTGTGAAAAAGTTAATTGGCTTAAAATTATAGATGCGTGGTGTTCAAGAAAATCTATTAGTGTTGTAAATTCAATATATATAATTGGGTGAGTGTAAAAGAAATGATCCAGGAGATGTAATTTAATAGAAAATAATATTTCAAAGACGTAATGCATTTGCAGTCAAGAGAGATGTATCCCTAAAGATTTTCCACTAATTTCACATTTCTAAAAATAAATTTTATAATTATTATGCTTGTAGATATTTTAAAATTGGTCTGAGTACACGATGACAAATTTGTAAAATTTGAAAATAATATGAAATTAGAAAACTGTGATATGTGAAATTAACATCAAAATATAAGATTTAAAAAGCACATTCAGAAATCAAATAATAATATTTTTTATCTTAAAATGTATATAATTAATAATTAATCGTACAACAATAATATACATATTTTATCACCATTTTTAAAGTTAAGAGGCCTGATATTATTTACTTGGGTGGCAATTGTCCGGGGGTGGCAATTGTCCGGGTGGCAATTGTCCGGGGGTGGCAATTATCCGCGGGTGGCAATTGTCCGCGGGTGGCAATTGTCCTAGCACCATAAAGTAATTCGGCTGCCATCGATTGGTCCACAACCTACTTAGTTGCCAATTAGTGATTTGTGGTATACAATTTGGCTTCACACTTTGTTCTTCTTGAATTTATATTAGTTGAATTTATAGAAGCACTAGATTAATTTATGTAGGATGAAGATTAAATGAAAACACTATTGTAGATAACTATGAGAAAAATTCACAATCCAAAATACCCAAATGATTGTTCTAAACAATAATTTCAAACATTTATTGAGTGTCAAGTTCTCTTAACCTGTACAGTTGATCTCCGGTATCAACCATCGATCTTCACTAAACTTTTAGTGGAACTGAGAAGTTAATTGTCCTTTACACTAATCTATATTTATATGCCAATTGAGAGGGTAAATGAAAGAGTGTCAACACGAGCGTTTATTCTTCTTATACACTTGATAAATGACTCATAAACATTAAATCCCTGTTCTGAAATGAAATATTAACATTCTTAAAATACGGAACAGGGAAATATAATTTTATACATTTATGTGAAAGCATTAATATAAACAATTATTTACATTATACACTATTTTTTTCATTAATTAAAAGTTAATGCAATGAAAGACAACCAAAAATTGATTATCAAATAAACCACAACAGTTCTTCTATATAAACTGATGAACCATAATTAATCCCCTCACGAGAACGAACACGTGGAATAGCTAAGTGGACTTTCACTACGTTTTTTCTGAGTGTTTTTTCGGTGTTTTTTTAAGTGGTGTTGTGTTTGTGCGAGCCGGTGTAAACCTTGTGTTTTTTCGGTGTCAGTGTTTTTTCCTTTACCATCCTCCTTATCCTTCAAGTAAGTAACATTTATTTTGTGCACTTTCTTTGTTTGGTAGGGATTCAGGTGATTTTTATTCTTGTGTATTTTTGTCGTGACCAGCTGCTGAATTGGTTTAGTGCTAGGGTAGGATTTTAACCTGCCTAATGGCAGGTTCCAGGGGCCGCGGCCATCGCGGTCCACCCCCCATTCCAAACTCCATGTTACATGTTAACAATACTAGGAAAACCTTTAAAATACTTCTGCTAACAGACAAAGCTATAAAAGCCTTCAAAAAAATTAATCTAACCCCATCAATCCCCTCCGAGTTACGAGCTAAAAGGACAGTATTTGTCAGACAACTAGACAGAACAATAGGATCACGATCGACTGACGACATTCAAACTGAAATAGAAACGACTAACGACTATATCAAACTCAACAAAGTAACTAAAATAAAAGATTATACTCACATAATAAAAATTGAGTAACTGACTCGACAATGACCCAAAAAATACTAACTGACGGCTTCTATATGTTCAATACCAAAGTTTCCCCTCACCAATGTGAACAAGAGAAACACACACATATTTTAATATGCTACAATTGTTACAAAATGGAAGACCACATATCGGAGAAATGCCCTCAAAAAACAATAGTGTGCTCAGAATGTGGCCAACAAGGCCACAAATTCACAGACTGCCCTAATGACTCAAAGAAATGCTTAAACTGCGGCCAGGGCCATCGTACCCTGGCGGCAAGCTGCCCCTACAGGAAAGAGAAAACAAAGAAAAAAGAAAAAGAAGTGGTACAAAGGACTAACAATAAAATAAATCAAACCTATGCCCATATAGCAAGAACTGCCATTGAAGAAACTGCCCCAAAACAGATAAACGTTACACGAGACACTGACTTACGTATGACAGCACTAATCCTGGAAGCGCACATTGCGGCGCTTTCAGGAAAACGGAAATTTGGAGACTTACTCTCAGAATCACTAAGACTTAACTTCGACATTGACGTCAAATTCCCCGACAGAAACTCGCAAGACATTTTTAATATATACAAAAACAGAATCGATATGGACGAAACAATCTCTAACAATTCTATGGAAACCGAAATAATTGTAACCAGCAAGAGGAAACAAAAGGACTTGACACCGACGGAAATACAACAACCGGAACCAAAACAACAGAGACAGAGACGGAAATCGACTAAGACCAACCTAAACCCAACACCAACAAGCTCCCCAATCAAATCAATCAGCAGCAAAACTAATAAATAACCAGTAACGTTTTACCTCTACAAAAACCTGAAAGACACCCACAACTACGAACCCCTTCCCTCCGCCACTGACATTTACGCACTGATGTACAAGAAGAGACTCAAGATAGGACTTCCCCACATCAATTGCCGGACTGACTTCTTAGATGATTTACGGATTGGAAACACTACCAGATTCAGACCAGCCTCAAAAGTTCAACCTATCAGCAATGACAGTTTCCCAAAACTAGAAAGCGTGTTCATTCTCCCTCCTGACCCTCCCCATGAATAGACCAATTTCTCAACTGACAATAATTCAGCATAATGTAAGAAACTGGAGGGTGAATAGACACGCTTTCGCAAACATTTACAATAGTCTAAACCCAGAAGTAATACTAATAAATGAGACATCGACGAATGACGACCACCCCCCCATCAAAATTTTTAACTATAATGTTTTCAAATCAAACAAACAAAACGAACTAAATAGAGGCACTGCAATAGCAATAAGACGCGACCTTCAACCACGACTTGACGACGACTTCCATTCGGATTTAATAGCCATCACAATAGACACTATTCACGGACAACTTACAATAGCAACCAACTATATTCCACCACGTGACGCCTACATCAACTATATCGACTTCCATAGACTTTTCAGACAAAAACTCCCAATAATCTTCATAGCCGACTTAAACGCAACTAATAGGAACCTAAGGTACTCATCAACCAACTACATAGGCAGACAACTCAAATCAATAATAGACAAATACAATCTGACTCACAACGGACCCGACTTTCCCACCTATATAGGCCACAACGGAACAGGTAAACCAAACATAGTCCTAACTAACAAACACTTCCACTACAACCTCCATCTCAGACAAGGCCCATTGACCCCATCCGACCATATCCCCATAATAGCCACAGTCTCCACCTCACTAATCCATACCCCTATGACCCCTAGACACCAAATCCACAAAACTGACTGGGAAAAATACAAGGACAAACTTAAAGACTGCAGAATCAACCCCAGGATCGACAGCAATAGAGACCAAATAGACTACTATATTGGCGAATGGACAAAAGCCATACAATACGCATTTAACGACAACACCCCAATCCTTCACAAACGGACAATCCCTGGAGTACGACCAGATAGGACAATAACCAGACTACAAGCCGACTACCAACGACTACTTCTGGATATACGGACCTACGGACCCTCTCCCCTCAAATACAGACAGCTCAACCAACTACAAAATGACATATCAAAAGCATACAAGGACATAGAAGCAGCAAAGTGGGAAGGTCTGATCTCCAACCTTGACTTAGAGACCGACCCACAAAAATTTTGGAAGACAATAAAGAGACTCCAGGGAAATAACAAACAGACAGCCCCCTACCTAAAAGACGCAAACGGACAAAAAGTACACACTATAGAAGACAAAGAATTACTATTTAGGGATCACTGGGACCACATTTTCAAGGACGAAGGACTACTAGACAATGACTTTACTGACAGCATTTCCGATTATATATACTCCATAGACCGTTCAATACGACCATACACAATGGCAAATCTAAATAGACTCAATGACGACTTCCCTCCAATCACAATGACAGAATTCCAAACTGCACTAAAGACCTTCAAGGAAAAATCCCCAGGACCAACAGGCATACGACTAAAACAACTGACCAACCTACCCCCAAACATGACAACGACTTTAATACGAATATTCAACCTCGCACTTTCAATAGGCTACTTCCCAGACGCATTCAAAAAAGCAATAATGATATTCATCCCAAAAACTAGTTATAACCAAACAGACGTATCCAAATTCAGACCAATTTCATTACTCGATATACAGGGAAAAATATTAGACAAAATATTGAACTGACGACTGACAACTATATTAAATGAGACGGGCAAGACAAATGACAGACAACACGGATTTAGGGAAAATAGAGGCACGCATACAGCACTCGCAACACTAAATGAGACAATAACCAGAGACCTTAGACTTGGACACAATATTGACATTATCATGAGAGACGTTACCAAAGCATTCGACAAAGTATGGCATGACGGACTTAAATTTAAACTTAAGCAACTTAATTTACCAAACGACTGTTTCACTAAAATATTATGCAATTACTTAGAAAATAGAACAGCAAAAATTAGACTAGGGACTTATTTAGGAAACGATTTTACGCTTAACACAGGGGTGCCCCAGGGTGCCTGCCTATCCCCAACCCTCTACTCATTCTTCATCCATGACCTCCCTGATCCCATCCCCCAAACCGATTATATAACCTTTGCAGATGACATCACCCAAATAATATCCTCCAACAGAACCCCCAAATTCCTTGCTAAACTAACTGAACGGGCCATAGACCAAATCAGTAACTTCGAAAAACAATGGAAGATACAAACACACACTGGAAAATTCAAAATAATCAACATCTCACGCCGCAAAACAGAAAAAATAAAAACACAAGATCAAACAGTCATACCATACAGCATAGAGGGCAAATTCTCGGGCTAATTCTCAACACCCGGGGCTTTGCCCCTCAAACCAACCAACGAACTGCAATAGCCAAATCACGCCTTAACAAACTCTATAGATTCCAAAACCTATCACAACCAATTAAACAACGTCTCTACACATCTACGGTCCGCTCAGCACTCCTCTATCCCACTATCCCCCTACACACTATATCTAAAACCCAAATGTCCAAACTGCAAAAAGTACAAAATAGAGCAACAAGATTCATCACCGGCAATAGACTAATAGATGCAATCAACTCCCAAACCCTCCACCAACAATTTAATCTAACCCCCATCAATGTTCATCTGCACCAACTAGCTGTCAACATCTGGGAAAAAATTCAATCAACCGACCCACAAACTTACAATAGTTTCCCATTACAACCAGACAATATTTACAACAAGAAAAACCATTTCCAAAGCAGCAAAAGATTATCCCTCCAACCAGCACCCGCACCCCTGTACCTCTAACCGACTCTGACTCGACAACCGACAAACTGACTAACTTATTAAAACTCTCTTAAATCCTCTCTTCGCATCAGCTATGATGACCAAGAGCTGGAAATGTGTTAGACTAGCTCTACACACAACCAGAAGCCCAGCACTACCTTTTAACCTTATACGCAACTCTCAGTACCCAGGTGTGGCGAAGAGAAACTTCCCAGTAACCACATCTGGGGGGAGAGAACCTCTCCTATCTATGCGTCTTTTAATCTGCACTTTCCACCTTATCTCTAACACAACTCTCAGTACCCAGGTGTGGCGAAGAGAAACTTCCCAGTAACCACATCTGGGGGGAGAGAACCTCTCTGTGCTTGTGTCCTCTCCATAGTCCTTTTTATCACTTTCACGCAACTCTCAGTACCCGGGTGTGGTGAAGAGGAGGTCTCAGTAGCCACATCTGGGGGAGAGAACCCCTCTTATCACTGCGGTTTTATCTATGCGAAAAAAAAAACCGGAATTGTTGTAGCGCGGGGCACGCTGACGGGGGTCATGATTACCGGAGGATAGCTGGCTTCTGCCTCGGCGATTCCGATGATGGGAAAGTGACCATCCTGAGTGCCCCCGGGGCACCAATTCTAGAGTGAGAGAGAAAAAAAAAAATACCGGAATTGTTGTAGCGCGGGGCACGCTGACGGGGGTCATGATTACCGGAGGATAGCTGGCTTCTGCCTCGGCGATTCCGATGATGGGAAAGTGACCACCCTGAGTGCCCCCGGGGCACCAATTCTAGAGTGATGAAGAAAAAAAAAATTTATATACTGTACATAGGAATAACATTAGGTAATATTTTTGTAAATAGGTATCATTCGTATATATGTTAATCCCACTTAGCACTACCTTAGAACTAATCCAATTCTTTAGCTTGTAACGACAAAAATCCCTGAAGGGCTCACTTGAATCTCTACCTTAACATAACTGTGCACAATTTAAATGTTACGCGGAAATTTCCGCCTTTTACTCTCCTACTAATTTAAATTTCCTTCCTTTTTCTTCCCGGTCATACTGGCCACCTCTTCCTTCCTCCTCTTTTTCCTATCTTCCCCCTCTCTCTATGAACGAAATACAAAAAATGAAATTAAAAACCACTTGGAAACGAAATAGGTTACTGGTTTCCAAATGCTCTAAAACTATATCGAATACTTGCCTTAGATGCCACCGATTCAGCTTTTGGAACTTCCCACAAACTCCGACTCTGGACCACGTCAACCATATCATTTTTAGATGACTCTTCCACCGTATTAGTAGCATCTCCAACAATGGCGCCGGGTTATTTCCTTTTCTCCATAAGTTGCATACTGTCCACCCTAGCCTGTTCAAATGGCAAACCTCGTTCTTTCAAGGTATCAACTAATCGGACTCTAAGTTCATCAGGTGGCCCTTGACTCTCACAACAAACGTATGAAAGTATTCTCTTCAATTCTACGATGCTCAACATCTTAACATCTTGCATGGTATCGCTGTCTATCTTATAACTAACTCGAAACAGCACAAACGGACTTAGTAGAATTTCTAGTAGTTCTACTTGTAGCTATTTCCGATTATACCTTAAATTCACTGTTGACTCTTTTGTAGACTATTTCGATATCCACTCTCAGAGTAGTAGATCCCCTTAATTTTACTCTCTGTTGAGAATTACTGCAGCTAATCCGTAGTCGTTGCTTATCACCCCATCATTGGCAATTTAATGTTCAAAAAATTAATGTTGACTGTCAAGTTCTCTTAACCTGTACTGTTGATCTCCGGTATCAACCATCGATCTTCACTAAACTTTTAGTGGAACTGAGAAGTTAATTGTCCTTTACACTAATCTATATTTATATGCCAATTGAGGGGGTAAATGAAAGAGTGTCAACATGAGCGTTTATTCTTCTTATACACTTGATAAATGGCTCGTCAACATTAAATCCCTGTTCTGAAATGAAATATTAACATTCTTAAAATACGGAACAGGGAAATATAATTTTATACATTCATGTGAAAGCATTAATATAAACAATTATTTACATTAGACACTATTTTTTTATTAATTAAAAGTTAATGCAATGAAAGACAACCAAAAATTAATTATCAAATAAACCGCAATAGTTCTTCTATATAAACTGATGAACCATAATTAATCCCCTCACCTTCATTCAACTAAATTTCTAAATTATCTAAACATCAGTATGCCATTGGTGTATTATCTCTCTGAACCAATTTAAAAAAGGTACGATACCACAGCAATCAAATTTAAAGGCAGATGAGAAAATATTTAAACCTGTAACGATATTACAACACTTATCACAGATAATCTCAGGCCTAACTAACCCATCACCGAACAGCGCCAATATGCATGGCTTAAAGTACCTAATCATATACTACCAGAATGGTTCCATAATTCTCACTCAGTAGTATCAACAAATTCAACCAAAATCCTCCTCACGAATAATTAGAATTTACTAAACTAAATATTAAACTGCCAATACACCAACACACATTCCAGCACAACTATGGACCACACTTCACATAAATAATAGCTTACTAGGTTGATATAAGCGCAAAGGGAGCTAATTACGGACCTATTTAAACACCCACACATACCTAAACACAAAACTACCATCAAAATAATAATGAAATGATTGAGCTGTCCTAGATTCACAAACTAACAATAAGACGCTAACACTACTGAATCACAACACATGGGATCACACATCTTTCTGACCTCTCTCTATGAACGCAATACAAGAAATGAAATTAAAAACACTTGGAAACGAAATATGTTACTGGTTTCCAAACGCTCTAAAACTATAAATGGAAACTCAAATGCTACATCATTTGACATTGAGAAACTTTTGTAAGAAGAAGTTCAAAATGAAAGT
Organism: Caprella mutica; assembly: GCA_947561585.1. Classification (NCBI taxonomy): domain Eukaryota; kingdom Metazoa; phylum Arthropoda; class Malacostraca; order Amphipoda; family Caprellidae; genus Caprella; species Caprella mutica. Next base: position 58,982 of record CANNZV010001021.1, read on the forward strand.
AAAAATTAAAAAAAAGTAGTTCTTAAAGGGAATATCGAATGGCCTTTTAGTTTAGTTTATGTAATATTTGTATAGCTATTACCATAGTAAAAGGGCAAAGTTATTAGTAAGGAGAATTACCTATTATAGTCTCATTACTATGATATCAGCATCAAAAGAATATTTTGTTATTATAATTAATTTGTTTCGTGTAGTTTATTATTAAGAGGAGTAACAAAAAAAAATCTGTTATGGTCACGATGTAAAGAATTGAAGATGCTACAGTTTTCGTAACTGTGATCAAAATTCCCTCCTAGTCAATAAATCAAAACGTAAGTTTGATATTCCAAACATTTCATGTTCTTATCATTGATATATTTCAATGAAAAGTTTATCCAAGTCGAAGCCAGCAGGAATACAGGTAACTAAATGATCTTCATGCTGAATCAATTGATATACGTTAGTACATTCTCTCCGTTCGATTCCAATTATTTAATATGAATATACCAATTACGAATTTAAAGTGAAGTTCGTTACGGAGCAACCATTCCGAATTGACTGTTCGCCTCCGTATCAGCTCGGCTCATGATTCAATTATTTGATTGACTGCGGTGTAAATTGACTTAATTTTTGTCATTTATAATTAACTAATTTGATTCGCTCTTGGTGCTGATTATTTGGTAACTTGTAGATCTGGTTTTAAGGTAATTTGGTGATATTAAAAAAAATAATCAATTATATTATATTAAAATAAGATACACCACTCTCGCAAATTTCTTTTCCAGAAATGTTTGATTTATTATAGTAACAATCTAAAAGACCAAGAGTACCAATCTATTTTCGAAAGCAATAAATAAAATGAAATATTTAAAGGATTATCGAGGTATGTTGTGTGCGTGATGTCTAGGGTTGACAATATGCTCTTAAACCATAGATCCTGAAAATATTATAGACGGAGAGAATTTAACACTATTGAACCGTTCTATATCATCGGTATATAGTATTCGATACCATTTGGTTTCGTCTGTGATATTTTTGGGATATATGGTTTTAAGAGCATATTGTCACAACCCTGGTGATGTCATAATAGCAAGAATCTAAAATCATATTTAAGATAATTGAAGAAGGTGAAATTGTAAAAAAATACAGTTTATTAATTTGTATTATGAAAAATGGATTTATATTTAACCAATTATTTAACTTGCTAAACCCGTAATTTTCTCTTCAAATTATTGGTTCCCTTGTTTATGTATTGGAACAAGTCACTCATGTGCTACTACCTTTAAATATTAGTATTAATATTAGTGTTGTTTCTCACAAGAAGAAATTTTGTGACCTGTTGTCACAAAGCGAGTGATTTGTAACTGTGACATCAACAAGGCTACAGACATATATAGAGAATTGAGGGTCAAGTAGTGTGAATAAAATGAATCAATCCATCAGTGTTTACTATAATTTAAAAAAAAAATCCTTTTTTTACGATCCTTTTCATTATTTTTTAGAGAGTGGCTGTTATGACGTTACGCACACAAGATACCTCGATTGTCCTTACTACATTGAATTCAATTCTATTTCCACTTTCGAAACTAGATGGCAGTGCAAACACTTATGAAACATATATTTTCAAGAGTATTGTATAATATCGTCGTTAATATAATAATAACATTATTCTTTGGAGATCGAAAATATGTATTATAGATCTCAGGCACTTCGAGTTATACATATAAATATATCAAATCGTAATTATGCTGCCATTAATAATGATATTTACTGTGAGCAATTATAAGAAAATTTGAGTAATTGAAAATTCGAATTAATGTTATATCTAACATTAGGTAGCTGTATACAATTTTTTTAATCTACCACAAATAACTTTTTCTCTGTTCAAAAAATGAATATATACCCCTCAAAATTGTAATACCATGAACGAAATACAAAATGAAGTATTGATGCATTACAAATAAAAATATCTTTGAGAGTAGATCTGATCTGAGAACCAATATATGAAATATCACCACTTCCTTTTTTGTGTTGTGTGCCAGTGTAAGGAGCATCGAAATTTACTACTTTGTATTGATTACCATTCTAAGGAGCATTGGCACTTATTTTTTTGTATTGATAATTATTGTAAGGAATATTGACACTTACTCCTTTGTATTGATTATCATTGTAAGGAGCATTGCCACTTACTCCTTTGTATTGATTATCATTGTAAGGAGCATTGCCACTTACTCCTTTGTATTGATTGCCATTGTAAGGAACATTGCCACTTATTCTTTTGTATTGATTACTAATGTGAGGAGCATTGCCACTTACTCCTTTGTATTGATTACCAATGTGAGGAGCATTGCCACTTACTCCTTTGTATTGATTACCATTGTAAGGAGCATTGACACTTATTCTTTTGTATTGATTACCATTGTAAGGAACATGGCCACTTATCCTTTTATATTGAGAACAAGTCCAGTTAAATAAATTGGCTCTGTAATCCGGTGTGTTAGAAGAATTTCAAAATTAGGCGCAGAGAAATGAGTACAAGTTAGTGAAATAATCACTATTGATATTATTCTAAGTAAAATGTTAGTTAATTTGAATCTCTTCTCTTTAAAATTTTACAAATGAGTAAATGGCAATATTTCTTACACTAGACACAATATTATGAAATGAATGGCAATATTTCTTACACTAGACACAATATTATGGAATAAATGGCAATATTTCTTACACGAGACACAATATCTTGGATTAAATGGTAATCTACCTTTAGGTTTACATTTTCAATGTTTGATAACTAGCCTTTTTTTACAAGAAGATTAATTAAACTACAGTAAAATAAAAGGTACGGAGGTGTGGAGTTTTTTTCACTCCCCATTCAAATTAGGGCACTTATATCATCCTTAGATTGAACGATTAAAATTATTTTAGACTGTGATGGAAAAGGGTTATTTCTGTAATACCAAATTATCGTTAATTTCACATTTTCGATCATATATTAAAAACAAAATTATTTAATAATTATTAATATCTAAATTTTGTTTCAATTGGTATCCGTGATCTATTTATGGTACATGCAGGTGTTTTGAATACTAATTGAAATTAATGTTAGATTTTATTTTTTTCTTACATTATCGAAAATGTGAAATTGTACGATAATTGGAACTTAATCTATTTTGAATATGTGAATCAGCGAATTAATATACAAACTAGCGGGAAACTGCAAAAGAAAGAACAAATAAGTTAAAATCTGCAAAATACCAAACAATTTAACAAGTTTAGAATATCTACATTAGATGAATATGGAAGTGAAAATCTAATGAAATAATTTTAAAGTGGAATAAACCAAATTAAATTTGTTGTATCACAGGAGAGGTACAGTAATACAATAATGTAAACAGGCGGCTAACATAGCCGTTCCAATTGTGTTAGCTTCTTAGAGTAGATTTTGAAACGAGGGAGAGTACACGTGTGTGCGTCGCTCTCAGACCTGACTGAGTAAGTTGAGTAACGGTTCTCCTTAGCACAACAGCTGATGTTAACTTACACATTATTCTTCAAAATACTTTAGGTATCTGATCATTTTGCTCATCTATGGACATTTAACTGATGTAAGAAGATTAATTGATGAATATTTAGGCAACAGATGCAATGTTAATGACTTAAATAAGCGTTTGGTGGAGTGCGTGCTAGATGCGTGCACTCTTCCTCGTTTCTCAAACGTCACTGGCCGTGTGCGAATGCTCCCTGAACTGTCAGTCTGTTGTTAGGGTGACGTCATATGTGTGCTGTGACGTCACCACATGACACAGCGGAACAACAACAAGACGCCAAGGAAGCTGTTTTGACTGAAGCGAAGAGAGACAAGGAAGCTCACTTGACTAATTGCTAACAACAAGGTGTTAACACGATGGTCCCGCTTATACGTTGTTGGTCAGCCGTTACACCGCTTCCTTCTACTAGTACTTCCATGAATGTAAATGAAATTAATTTTAGTGTAAATTAACATTAGGGGAGAACTGGGAGCATTCCTACATAGGGATGGTTCGGCCAACTCGTTTAAACATGTTTATAGTTGTGGGAACTACTGCTTATTACAACTGAATGTGTGCGACGTGTTAACCGTCAGCTATTAGAAAGATTCAATGCAGGAGATATTGATGTAGTTTTTCGTGATTCAATTAGATCGTATGTGGACTATATGAATACGAAACTGATTCTCAATCTCAAAGGTGTGAATTATAACAATATTTTATGTTATGTTTGGTGTGTTAAAAAAATAATAGAAATGAAATTAGAGTTTTTTTTTAATTGATTAAGTGACATTTGGGATGAATCGGACACTTTTGTTGAGGTTGGTTTGGGCGGTGCCCAAACCTTCCTTCTGTATCCGATTCAGTCTACTATTACAATTTATTGAAGTAATTCTTAATAAAAAGGACATTCTGAGCTTAAAGTTGATTATTTTAATTGAAATAGACTATAAGATTGGAATCGTTTATAAGATTGGTTGCAACTTTTAATATTGGTTTCTTTATTTTACAGTTCGACAATCGTTTTCATGCCTTTTCATTATAAAAGGAAAACCGATAGAGTCCGTAATAAAGAAGGTATTCAAAAAACATTTGATGAATTCCAAAAAGGTTTATTTGTCAGAAAAGCTGCTGAAATTGGAGGTGTAGCAAGATCTACATTTATGGACTATACTTTTAACATTCAATGAAATATTTAAGATTCCAAGAAATAGGAAATAGTTATAACCAAAGTAAAAGTAAGGATAATTTCACAGTGATTACTCATGGGCTATCTATATTTTGTTGGAAAAAGTTTCCATCATTACAATTATGATAAAATTCAAATACGATGAATTATTACTGTGAATAACAAGTCATTCTGGTTTATTTCAATTAAATAAGTAGATCCAAATTACCCAAATTTCCATTGTTTTAACCCTAACGTATATAGTTGAGCAGGTAGATGCTCACTTTAAATTTCTATGTATATAACTTTTTTCAAGAGTGTTCAATTAATTTTTCATTTGTACAACTTTTGACCTGAAAGTCTCTTCTCTATAATGGATATAGAATCATTTCTCTGTGAAATTCCAATCGGGAATAATAACACAAAATGTAAATTGTAATTCCAATTTTTCACCTTTTTCTGGCGTTTCAAAGTCAGCCAATCAGCCTACTGTGTGAGGTTTGCATCGAGACACTCTCTGCAGTCACCACTCACTGGCTCACTGCTGTAGCACAGACCAGTAAAGTAGAAGATGAACCAATACAGTCATTTTAAATATGTAGCGACTGATGGCACGTCACAATGGTAAGTGCGTGACGTTTCAATCATTCTTTCTACATTCGCTATTGCCTTATTTCTGATGTTATTATTAGGTATATTTTATGATATCTCCTAATGCGAAAATTATGTTTTTGTGATAGTAAATGTTCATATTCCTTTATTGTTTCAAAATATTCAGATATAATCTCATAATTCATTTTTCTTTTATTTGAACTTGTTCCGTTTAGTTATTCACTGTTCACGCCAAAAACCAAACATTGCGCTGCAGAGTGTGGGAAGAAAAGGTTGTCTGTTATTATTGCTCTCGAAATTACAACAGTCGTTAATCTTATAGAGTTGTGTATATACTTCAAACTATTTCAATCAATGCGTACCTATAACTTCATAGTGTTATAAATTTACTAGTTTTATAATAACAGCTGAAATCTTGGAACCTAATACCTTTTCCAATAAATACATACCTAGGGTAATATCGAATTACCGGTCAGTTCCACATCTTCGGTCATATAAGAAAAAACTATACTTTAATAATTATTTAATTTTTATTTTAACATGGATACCAACTAAAATTAAATAATTATTAAAATAACATTTTTCTTATATTACCGAAGATGAGGAACTGACCGGTAATTCGGAACTTATCTCCTAGCTACCTAGGTAGATATAATCATTCAAGTGCTTTCTTTTATCCCTATCTAGTTTTCACTAATCAGTGATGCTAATTGATGTTCAATAATATATGCGATAAATATACATTTGAAATAAAATAATTTTTAATTAACCTACTGTGAAAACAATTTATTTGGTGTGGTAAATCATTATGTATACTGTATAGTATATATGTTTTTTACTGTTAATAAGAAAGGGTGGGAAAAATTGAATTATTATTATTAAAAAAAGCTAGAGCGAACTCTACAGGGAAAGAGCAAGCCCCACAAGTCACACAGACCCCCGCAGTGATTCGCCAGCTGGCTAAAAGGAAGAGAAGAAGAAGAAAAAAAAAGATACCAAGGTCAAGCTAAAAGGAATTTGTTGACCTCAGATTTAAAAGCTCCAACATTACCACCGGCAAACATACTATCGTTCAATGAGTTCCAAAGGACCACAGAAGCTGGAACAAAAGATCTAGAAAACTGTTTAGTTCTGCATCGAATACTCTCAAAAGTACGAGAATGACGACTTGCTGCGTAACGTGTATTGCGCTGAGCGACATAAGGAGCAGGCAGATAAGGACAGATTGGATGCTCAGGTCTATCAACAATCTTGAAGAGCATTGACAAAGTCGCTACATCACGCCGGTGCCACAAGTCACATGAGATTCCACCATCCATCATAAATGAAGCTTGATTTACAACACGGTTAAGTAGATGTAGATGACAGTCTGCTGCAGATCTCCAGACAGGGGAACAATATTCTAAAACTGGCAACACAAAACTTCTAAAGCATTGGACAACAAGATCCCTATCTCCAAAAATTCTCCACGCCCGTCTCAAAATCCCTATCTTCTGTGAAGAAGATGCTGCAACCCTTCGCAAATGTCCTTCGAATGTTAGCTTGTTATCAAAGGACACACCTAAGATAGTAACATCACTAACATCCTCAATAACACTATTACCTATGTGCAACACAGGGAATACAGGTTGGATAGTGCGACTTCTAGAAAAAACAATAGATTTCGTTTTATTAGGATTCAACACCATACCATTATCCATGCACCACCTGTTTATATGATCTAAATCACAACACAGTGACTCAGATACCATAACCCTGTCAGAAGGCCTTTTACAAACCGATATCAATGTTGAGTCATCTGCATAGCTAACCAACAAATTATTTGTCAATGCCAACAAATCTGCTGTATAGAGTATGAAGAGCAAAGGGCCCAGAACACTACCCTGAGGCACACCGGAAACAACATCAGCAAATTCACCACAAAAACCATCAACTGAGACACACTGTCGTCTATCAGACAGGAATTGCCGAATAACTGCCAAAACCGAACCGCCAATTCCCATCGACTGGAGTTTATACAAAATAGCAGCATGATTAACTCTGTCAAATGCCGCACTAAAGTCAATTTGTACAACTCTTGCCTCAGCCCCAGCATCCAATGCTGATTGAATAACATGTGAAATATGAAGAAGAGCATCACATGTGCCCAGACCCTTCCTAAAGCCAAACTGAGTGGGGGGCAAAATATGTTTTCTCTCCAGAAACCTACCAAGTTTCAATGCTATAAGCTTCTCATACGTCTTGGAGAGTACAGAAGTAATGGAAATTGGACGGTACTCCGAACCAATTGGGGTAGCAGGACCTTTCGGTAAGGGAGTAATCCTCGCAACTCGCCAACAAGCAGGAAAGAAACCCATGCAAATCATACGCCGGAACACTGCAGCAAGGGGCTTAGCAATCACATTAGCAACATTCCTGAGAAGAAGAGGAAACACACCTGACGGATCAACACCACCATAAGAGGAAAGATCTAACAACAACAGACGCAGGTCCCTCGCTCTGAAAACAACAGACGTGAGCTCAGGTTTGGGATGGCATGAAGGAGGTAGAGGAACTGCAGCGAAGTTCTGTTTGTTCTGAAAGCAATCCAATAACAAATTAGCCTTCCCTACTGGATCACTAACCAAGGCCCCTCCAATACCAAACAATGGAGGAATAGAGGAGGATGATCCAAAGATTGCACTCTTTAAGGTAGACCACCATTTATGTGCACCATTCGCAGAAGAGAGCAAATCACGAGTACGGCTATTATATGAACTTTCTGCTAACTCATACACAGCCTTGGCACGACGTTGTGCATCTTTAAACGTCTCGTATGCCTCACTTGTACGCAGTCGACGCCACAAAGAAAAGGCCTGTTGTTTCAACTCATAAGCCCTGCGACAATCAGCATCAAACCATGGTTTGTCTCTAGATCTCACAAGGATCTTCCTAACAGGAACATGGTCAGCAACAATCCGGCGGAAAAAAACATCAAGAATATCACATAATATGGACTGCCACTGGTAGGTATGAATGTGGAATAGAGGATGTAATGTGAAGGCACAGAGAAGCTATTATTACGTTATCAGATTTACCAATCGCAGTCAGTTTAATAGTTGCATTGATGATTTTATTAATGTAATTCATCCAAATTTTGATGACTAAACTGTCACGACAAATTTACCAACAATTAGATTCACACTTTTAATTCAAACTGTACTGTCTATAATGGTTGCAATGGCATTGCATTGGTGCAACTGTCCAATGTGTATTTGGTGCACTAAAACCCACTGACTTATCAAAAACTTTAAATGTGAAAAAATGTACCAATAATTTGTATTTGGCTGATCCAACAATGAGAGAAAGAAGTAGGAATATTGTGGAAACATTTTGACCGCATGTTCTGACAATCAATAGGATTTTTCCTATATTTTTTAAAATTTCTTTTACATCATTTTTTTTATTGGTAATTTAATTTAATACAAAAATTGATTTTCAGATAATAATTTTAAATTATTAATACAACTTCTACTGTGTCAAGTAATAGATTCCATAGCTAAATAACTGTTCACACTTTAGTGCAACAGTCACAACGATAGTCAATGTATAATGTTCAACAATGGAAAGTTTCTCCAGACTAGATATAAGATATCCATAAAACAATTGAGAAACACAAAATAGAATTGGTGAGTTGTTGTTACTGATTTATGGTAGCTAATTTATTAAATATTTGGGAAATGTCAACTTTATATAATATTATATAATTGTTTAGTGTGATTTTGCTAATTAATGGCGTGCGATTTGCAAATATTTTGGCGTGTGATTTTGCTAAATTTTTGGAGTGTGACTTTGCCAATCTTTTGGCGTGCGATTTCGATGATTTTTTGGCATGTGATTTTGCTGATTATTTGGCATGTGATTTCGCTCATTTTTTGGCGTGTGATTTTGTCAATTTTTTGGAGTATGATTTTGCATAGCTTTTGGCGTGTGATTTTGCCAATCTTTTGGCGTGTGATTTTGCCAATCTTTTGGCGTGTAATTTTGCCAATCTTTTGGTGTGTTATTTTGCCAATTTTTTGGCGTGTTATTTTGCCAAATTTTGACGTCTTATTTAGCCAATTTTTTGGCGTGTGATTTTGCTAATTGTTTGGAGTGTGATTTTGCTGATTGTTTGAAGTGTGATTTTGCTGATTGGTTGGCGTGTGATTTTGCTGATTGGTTGGTTTGTGATTTTGCTGGTTGGTTGGCGTGTGATTTTTCTGATTGGTTGGCGTGTGATTTTGATGATTGGAGGGCGTGTGATTTTGCTGATTGGTTGGAGTGTGATTTTGCTGATTGTTTGGAGTGTGATTTTGCTGATTGTTTGGAGTGTGATTTTGCTGATTGGTTGGAGTGTGATTTTGCTGATTGTTTGAAGTGTGATTTTACTGATTGTTTGGCGTGTGATTTTGCTGATTGTTTGGAGTGTGATAACCACTTAAAACTATTTGGTGCTTGCCGACTATTTGGTGCTTGCCGACGACTATTTGGTACTTGCCTACGACTATTTGGTGCTTGCCTATGACTATTTGGTGCTTGCCTACGACTATTTGCTGTTAAATTTCATATTTTTTGGCCCACTTGTTATGGAATGTCCCTATTATCACTCTCAGCAACTCCATCAGAAGCTGTCTGTGGGGAAGGAGTTGGAAAATCAGACTGAAATCTTATGGTTTAAATCCTGTAGTATCATTTCGTTGTTAACGCTACTAGGAGAAAAATGTTATGGTTATGTTTGCTCTTCAGCTAAGAGGTGTCTGACTGTATTATGTTTTACCCTAATGAGTTTGACGTGTGTTTTCTAGGCACACATTTTCTAAATTACTTTATATCTTTCATGACTTTCCTTTAAATTTACTGGCCTTTCTTGACTTTGTTCCTACGTAAATACCAAATATATCTGTGTAAATCAGCGTAAATCACGGAAATTATGGAATTAATTGTACTTAAGTGACGTGTGGCAACGTAGAAGTACAGTTTGGTTAGCCAATACGCAAGCATTTTTCCACGTTTTTGTGTAGTAGAGACAAATGCACGAGCTGTGATTGGTTCACACTCCATCCAATCACAGTTCAGCTCTCTCAGTTGCCAATGTCTTATATACCTATGTATTTATTTCTCCTTATATATTTAATATTTTTACTTGAAATTTGGTACACATTATATTAGTACATATACTAACAACTTGTAAAAAATACAGTACCATAGGTTTATAAATAAGACATGTGTTTTTTTAACACATAGTCAAACTCTCCCGTTGTTTTTGACAGTCAAACTCATTAGGGTTAAGAAGTTCAGAGGCTTCATGTACCACCATCTCTTCATTTTCCTCTATCATACTTGAGTACTGTAATTAGTGGGTTTTTCTCCCTTTTTATTGAGTAACTGTATTCACGAAGTGACTTTTCTGTTTCAATGAGCTTTTTACTGACTGGTGGTAGGTAAATTTGCAGATACCTTTATGACAGCTTCTTTGAAGGTCACTGGATTTAGTTTTCATTAACTTCATTGATAATTTCTATTTCAGGTGCTGTTGCTGAACTGTCGCTTGGCCTTATGCGTGGGGTTTAAAGGATGCTATCATCCTCCTCGTCTCACGTCCCTAGTTTCCTCTTGGAGTAGGACTGACGATGACTCCTCACAACTCCTCCCCGTTCTCCACATTCCCCTCCTCCACCCCAACAGCTGCAGATCCTTTGCAACACATTTCTTCCAAACCTTGCTCTGTCTCCCTACAGTTTTCGTTCCAAAACTAAGACTCCTCCAATCAAGTTCTCCTCACCAGCCCTCTTCGCATGACTAAGCCATCTCAGGCGTTTACTTCTTACTACGCATTCTATACTCTCCAGAAGGCAGCTCTACAACAATTCCAACAATTCCTCACCTGTAGTCCTGTCTGCCATCTGACTCCCACAACATATCTAACGATCTCCTGTCTGCTACTTTTGAGATATTTTTAATTTGGTTCCGTCAGTGGCATGACTCTGACCCATATAAGCTAACAGGTCTGATGCATGCTTCATATACCATTGCACTGCTCCTATTTACGAAGAGGCTCTAAATATCTCTTCACTTTAGCCATGTCGCCTCAAGTCTTCTCTGTTCCTCCCTCTCAATCCAACACATTAACCTGATAACAGTAACTTCTTTCATTTTGCAGCACAATACTATCGTTCTTTCTTTCTCTAGGTCCTCAGTATTTTCTACTTCTACATGAGAATATATAAAGTTTTGTGCTCTATGAGAGATATGGTAAGAAAAACACTAATGCTAGAACGGTAATTCATTAAGGTTTGAAGTTTTAACCTTTATAGGCCTTTCTATTGTGTTGTGAATGATCAGGTGAATAATAGCTTATAACAATTCTAAATTGAACCTATTGTGTTGGAATTTTTTACTGTTATTATTACATATTTTGTGTGGGTGAAATCGTTGTTATTGTTTTTCAAATAAAAGTATCAATTTAATTATTGTTTTCCATACTTTTCTCTTGAAATGACGGGGAAAGTTGTTATGTATGTATGTTATGTAAACCTCCTGTTATGTATCTAGTCATATTGTTGTGTATTTTAAATACTTTTTTTGTTCTGATATGAAATGTTGAACTGTGCGATAATTCGTAACTTTATTACGAATTATTTATCACATAGGAGCAGTTTCGAAGTAGTTACTACGGCAGTGGGAGAGCTAAACTTCATTCACTGTTATCTCTTCTTTCTCATAAATTGATCACATGCTTTTATATGTGACTACATTCATGAAGTTATTTATATGAAGTTGTATAAATTTCATTATTTTTTTTCCAGTCTAAGTAGGTTGAAGTTTACTTTTAATATATTTAATGTAAAAATTAAATTGTAATTTATATTCAATTTTTACCCTCGTGGCAGATATTGACTGGAATGCTGCTACTGAATAATGTCGCATTCATGATATATGCATACAATGCGTATATTTATATATGAATGTACCATTCACATTCAGGGTAGTATTCATGCATTCAACATCTGCCGCGAGGGTTTTTTAGTGAAATAGTTCAGTCGTGGCCACGGACTATGTTCGGCCGCGCATCCGCAAGTAGGCTTCGCGCGTAGGCAGGTTGTAGCAGGTGCTCAGAGTAGTTCTGTGCAGCGAGAACGCAGCGGAATTAGCCCCCAAAGTGGTCAGATTGGCTCCCACTCTGCGCTCCCGCTGCTTCCAGGCTGCCTTGGTGATTACCCCTATTTTCTATTGGGAAGTAGTATCTTGAGAAAATTGTTAATTTTGAAAGAAATACACTGAATAAACATAAACACTGTCTAAACAATACTTTGAAGTAGAATTCAAAGCAAAATTTCTTTGAAATTATTAAAAAATAAATGGTTGAAATTTGTTTTTTAGATACCAAATCATTTTGTATTTGATCAATACTTCTTGAAATTATAATTATTAATATATGTATTTTTTTATTTATACTGTATAAGATAATTAATAAATTAGCGTAATCATAACGGGATAGCACACAAGCATTATAGTAAAAATTCTAAATATATTGATTTGTTCCTTAGCGAGTAGTATTTGGATGTAATAGAATATCCTTTTCAAGGCATTGAATATCGGACTCGATAATAATTGTTTTAACTGTGCCTAAGTGAGGAGATAACTTTAGCAATTATAATTAACCACGGAGTTACAGTTCCAACTGTTGCTTGCAATAAATAGTGTGTCGATTCTGCCCACTACAAATACTCATCATTTAGATATATATTTATTTCATATAATTGGAATAATTGTTCTCCTTCTTTCAAAAATTTAATAGGATAAGTTCAGTGTTATCGGACGGCTCCACATTTTTCAATAATATAATATACAATGTATAGTTATTACTTATTGTATCTTTTTCCTTATAAGATCGAAAATATAGAAGAGTCCGATAACTCGGAACATACCGTACATTAAATAAATGATCATTGAACAAACTATTTCATTCATTATAAATCTATTAGCTATTTCACAATGATTTTTATTTTATTTATTTATCAATAAATTATAAGGGCAACTTTGTTGATTTTGGTTTACAATTTTTTTCTTATTCAGCTTTTTTTATTATGGTGCCAATTGGTTACATATGGATATATTAATTTGAATAATGATTATTCTAAAACTGTGAGATAGTATTAGGATATTGATTTTCTTGTTTTTTCATTCACTATACACTTTCATCAATTTCATTTTACATTTGTTGCAATTTGATATGTTAGGTAACACAGGTAGTATAGATACTCTATTTTGCACTTTCATTTTAAAACATAAAGTGAAAGGTAATAAGTGAAATAATGCTATATATGAACACTAGAACATGTCTTTCTTTATCAATTATTGCACCCCTTGGAAGATGATTCATTATTGATTCATACATTATTAAACCTTGTACAGCGTGGAGTAGTTTCTGGTATACTAATAAAAAAAAAGCTTTTAGTTTATGAATATCACTTCTCAAGTTAAGAGATTATTCATTTTTACGAGCATGAATGAAAGATTCAATTTTTTTACAAGTGCTCAGACATGTTCAAATAATAATATCCATAGACTGATCATTTAAAAAATTCATTACATACAGATATGGTCTTTGAATATGGCATAGCCGAATATTTCGATTATTTCGTTTGCTCGGTTCTGATTGTTGGTAGTTTGTGATTGGTCATGTTTATAATATCAATTGTAGAGAATAATGATAATAATAGTTGCCCACAACTAATGTTTAGTAACTCGTTATTAACACGTAATATATGATAATTGATATTTGAAATTTTCAAAACCGAATATAAGGGTTTTAACTCATTTTATCTTTTTCCGATAATTTAAAATTTAAATCTGAAAATCATCTAAACTAGTATTAGTTACAATTTATATATGAGGAAAACCAGATGAGTAATAAAAAATCATTGTTTGCCCAAACTTATTGACCGCATCTGTTGGTACAGATGGTAATTAGCAGAATTATTCAAACTGCATTTTTCTTAACGAAGCGGATACACTAGTCGAAAATTGCCTTCGTGGAAGGCATATCATCCCTTGAACCTATTTGTATTTATTTCACTGTTGGTCTTATATGAAAATTGAAAGATCAACAATAAGTAATAATTTTAAATTAAAGAAAATGATAAAATGGTTTGTTGATTCTGTTTGAAAATAACATAATTCTTCGTACTATAAAAACTTCTCAAAGAATCAAAACAATTTAATAAAATATTTCTGTTAGGTAAAGTTTAGAAATTCTTCTTTTTACTTCGATTCACTCTATTCAAATTATTTAATTACCATTGAGGAAAATAATTGTCGTTATACAATAGCAGATGGTTGATAGAATATGTCTACAACTTTTATTATATCGTGAGGGAAAATTACAAACAGTAGTTCAATTTTAAGAATATAAAAACTACTCCCATTTTAAGAAGACCAATTTAATTTGGATAGCATTTAATATGTTAATGTCCCAAAGAGAACATACAAATATCAAAAGAATGTGAAAGAATTGATGTTGTTCTTTTTTTATTACAAAATTTATTAAGGGAGGATGGTCATCAATGGGACAAAAAACACAGAAAGATTGATATTTCATTTACTATGGGCATAGTATGAAAAATAAAAAAGGCATGTGTAATATAGATATTCCTTTATAAAAAGAAACTAACCCGAATGCTATCACATATTCTGTTGACCAGAAAAAATTAAATAAAAAACAGAAAAAATTGTCCTATTGTATATCAGCACTGGTGAAAAATGGGACATGCCCTGGTGAGGGTTTATCAAACTTGTATATTGTTGAGCTTATGGTCAAATTTCAAGTTCGAATTATCTCTTTATGTTGTCCCACACTTAGTTGGTTCATATAGTATCAATTTAATGTCCTCTAGCTTCACCGAAGCCATGTCAGGAATATTTTGAAAATTGAGCTCATTGCACTTGAATCTACGCCCAAAATCAATATTTCGTATTTATCTTTTTCATGCTTTTGGCCAACAAAATACGTTTTAGAAGTCGCATCAAATTCTACAAGTGCATGAATCTTCATTTCCAACCTTTTCGATAGAGATTTAAGTTCTTCAGATGAATGGATCAGTTAGATTAAGAGTTCTATACCAGACCAAGAACAAGAGTTAACAGGCCATCTACGGCGATGTTTATAAAGTGATTTCGAAGAGCTTATCCTTAGTGGCACCAACAAAAAGCTCTTCTTTCTCTGGTTTATCCGTTGCAATCATGCTGCGTCTTTTTTTTGTATTCGTGAAATTTGTTTTCTATGCAGTGCTTTGTGATGATCTCAGATTACTAAAGCCCTTGAACATGGTCGAAAGTTCCGCTTCAGTTGGAAGCTCTGTTTCTACAAGAAGCCCTGAAGCTACAGTTCACGTTATTGTATCAAAAATAGATATTTACTGATTCATATAGAGTAACTAGACAGTTTGGTTGACAATAAGGCACTGTCCCATTGTTAACCAAATTTTCTGTCCCAATGATCACCATGACGCCATTTTGAAAACATATGGGTATAGTGGCTCAACTACTAAAGTATAAAGGCAATCCTTTCATATGATCATATTTTACATATTACTTAATATTATGTAAAAATGCCGTAATCATTATGTGTTAAATTAACAGATTTATAACAATTAAAACAAAGTACGAAAAATTTAGTTTTCCTACCTCTAAAACACGTTTACGCTTTTACACAGAAATGACTGCCCCCCGATTAATCGCTGAATGCAATGCGAGTAAATGCACTGAAGTATTTATAGATTACCACTAACATTTTGTTGAAAATTACCCTCAAATAAAAAAGTTATTCAGCATGTCCCATTGTTCCCAGTGTCCCATTGATGACCATCCTTCCCTACACTTACTTTACGTTCTCCTGATGTTCTCTTTATGGCTGCACACAGAATATTGTTTTTATTCTAGTTTTGATTACTTGACCTTTAAATTGTGTGATAAAGTATAAAATTTATTATATGAACATATATTTCTTTAAGAGAGAAATATAATTTTGTGATAAATTTCAGATACTAATTTGATACTAGGGCAAACTAATATACAATATGTAATCAATTACGTTTAACAAGAATTTCTTACATTGAAACATAACTATTGTTATACTGTACTATTACATTAATTAAATATAACAGTTGGAAAAATTATCGCATGAAGAAATAAGCAATTCCGATAAGCACTCCATCCTTTAGAAGTATAACCAAATCCTATCGAATATCCCTTTTCAAAGATATCGACATTGTGAATATGTTACGCATGTCTGCGAAAAAACCAATTGCAAGATATGGCGTAACAACCAATAACAAGGCAAGACATAACAACCAATAAAAAAGCATGATATAACAACCAATAACAACAAATGGCAAAACAATGCTTGATATTCTTTTTGATGCAATCCAATCTCTCCAGTGTCAAGAGATGTCTGTGTCTTATAGAATGTAAATAAAACTTGAACTTTATTTGGTTAAGTCGACGTATGCAAATTTACAGAAAAACTTTTGGTGCAGTGTGATCACATCACATTCTTCATATTGTTGGTATTGCAATACTATATGGAACCTTATATATTTAACTGAGTAAAACAACTCCAAATATGTAGATTCAATTAAATTTAATAATACATTAACTTGTGTTTCATAGAATTATTGCATGCAGTGTTCATCGTAACGGTATAGTATTACAATGTTAATGGTTCAATAGCACATATATATGATACTTCATGATTTTCGGTATTAATGCAACAAGTATATATAATGATGCTACTCGTAAATTGATGCAACATGCATATTGATGCTACACGTATATTGATGCAATATGTATAGTGTATACAGTATACATGATATTATTCTAATTTTCATTACAGTGTCAATCAAACCTCCACAATTTCTTCCTGAACCCAAGTTCATGTTTTCTTTTTGAAGTTTCGTCCATACTACCAGTTTTATTATCATTCAATAAGAAATTAGAAGATAAACTTTTTCTCATTCTATGTGAGCTTCAATTTTCCGAAAATTTTCCCTAGTACAAACAACAATTGGCAACAAGCAATATCTCGCTGAACTCCACAGATTATTGCTCTGAGGAAGCAAACATTTCTCAGACTGTTTCACCTCTTGAATATTTATTTATGGAGCAACTTGGATTCTACCTGGATAATCATCTTACTTTTTTTATTCACGTACTTGTAATTGCATCAAAAATTCCAAAAACTATAGAAATTTTATACAAACTGAATCAATTCATGGATTCGTCAATTTTGGCAAAAATTTACAATGCATTCATTTTCCTGTATTTGATTTATGGTATTGATGTCTATCAAGGAGCATCTTTGTCAGTTTTATGTAGACATTTGCTACAAAAACGGGCTGTACGTGTAATGAATAATTTAGGCTTCAATGATCACACCTCCAATTGCTTTAAATCATGTAAAATCCTGAAACTGGTAGATGTTGCGCTATATCGAACTTTGACTTACGCTTTTAAAATCTTGTATTTGAATTTTGACCCTGTTATGTTGACACATATGATTAAACATGATAGTTCTCATTCCTAAAATACAAGGCATGCTGATAGATTCATTATCCATTTCTATAAAAAATCTATAAATCAAAGATCTTTTTTGTACTCTTGTATAAATGCATGGAATAATCTACCTCTGGTTTTACATGATATTAGCAGCTTCTCAACTTTTAAAATGAAATTTAAAGATTAGATTATGCTAATGGATTGTATTAGTGTTATTCATCTGTATTCTTTTTTTAACTGAGATAAATTAGTTTTCATTAATTATTTATTACTTTAATTCTGTTATTGTTATTTATTTACATATGTAAATTAGAATCTGCCGTTTTAGGGGGGTATTTCCAACTTTTTCGAAATTTAACTTTCCTTAGTTGAAGCAAGTTGTGATTCTACATAACAATGATGCTGATTAAAAACAAAAAGAGATTTGCAACGTTATTGAAGTGCCTCAAGGACCCTGAAAATGAGATATAGGTATAAATAGCAATTTTAGTGATAAAAATATTATTCATTAAATATTGAGAATATTAGGTAACTATGCTGACTGATTTTAAGTTAGATATATATTTTTCGAAGATCGTCATATAAAAAGTCTCAACATTTGAATTTATTGAGGTGTCTCAAAGAGATCAAAAGTTTTAAATCACTAAATTTTGAATTTTTTTTTTCTAATAATGAAAATTTTGTAATAATAAAACATATTTTTCATTATGCCTCTATTTCATTTTGAAATAAAATTTTCCTATGTCAAACCAATTTATCCGGTGCCTCAACAATACAGTGCATATTTAACTAGAAAGTTGTAGGAGGAAGTGAAACAATTTTTTAGTTATTGAACTTATTTATAAATTTCCTTTCAGTACAAAACAAAAACAAGCATGATATCCACTTATGACGGAAAAACTACATTAGAAAAATAAAAAAATAAACACAAATTATAAACAAGTTACAATACAAAAACATACTTTTAAACATTTTGACAAACATGAAAACTAGATATTTTTGGCAACATATTGCTTTATCGCTTCGAATTTTTTCATTCTAATTCTAAAAGCGATTCTTCTTCTTCTGGTCCACAAACAGCAGAAGCTTCTGTTACTAGCTTTATAGCTCTTTCAACTGCCTGAGTGTGACAATGGTAAGAGCCCACAGTAAACTTAGCTTTGCTGGAAATGTTATCAGTGATGACATCATTAGGAATTTCCTTTGAGAGCGGAGGCTCAAAGATCTCAGAGGACCATTCAATTAGATTGATATAATCGGTGCAATCAAAATTCAATATGGGAATTTTGAATCGTCTGATTGTTCCACAGTTTTCATTGCGTACTTTCAAAATTCTTCGCCATCCTAGCTCGCGAACAAATTCCCTTTCATCTGTTATCATACCAAGCAATATGTTCTCCGAAAAAGCGAAGAACGCATTTCTTTGAATCACAGGCTTGACTATATCAAATATGTCTTCCTTGAATGATTCGTCCATCTCATTGAGAAGGTGCAAAGTCTCATAAACATGTTGGGCTCCATAAATTGCATCAGGTCGAGCTTTAATTTTGAACCACATTGGGGCATAGCAATGCATAATATGTGTTAAAATCTTCAATTCCCTGGAGGAGTTGTTTGTTGAGACATAGAGCCGAAGAATTCGATTTGCTGTTGTGAGCCATCTCGCATGATTCATTTTCCCCGGTTGCTTAGCAGCTAGATACAAGTATTTTTGATCAGTACTGAGATCGCAAGTAATATCACCTACTTTATTAACTATTGGCATAAAGTTAACAATAGGCAAATTTTCGCAGCCGTTTAACTTCTTTCCAATCTGTCCGCTGAATTCTTTTGGGCCACTTGCTTTCCCGTCAATGAATTCAATTAGGTGGCGAAGTGGCAACTCATTCCCATGTAGCTGGCACACAAACCAGTGAACTGCCCTTTCCAACTTTTGTTCAAGTAAACGTACGGCTTCATTTTTGTGGCCAATATTAACAGCACTGCCATCACAACCAATGACAATTACTTTGTCCAGTAACAGGTTCTTTTGGTCAGCGAATTTAGAAATACCATCAATAATTGATTTGGCAGATCCAGAAGACGGCGTAGAATGGCACAGGTAATTAGAAGTTGGTTCTGATAACACTGCAACATGTTCTTCATTGATAGTTTTCCTGTGTTTCTTGTCATTAAAGGGTCACTGAAAAAAATATATATAAAATTAACTTTTAAGTCATTTTGATTAGTTCATTATTAGTTATGTATACCTAGAGTTAGGGTGGAATCTTTCCTTCCGTCGAAATAGAGACTTGTTACAGACTCCTGCTTCTCAGCAACATCTTGAATAGCCTCTTTTCTTCTGTGTTGTCTTTCTCTCCTTACTTTGTTTTTATCGATGACGTTTGTTGTATCTTCTTTGTCAATTAAACCAACGTCTTCCATAATAAAAGAGCTAAGTAGAGCAGCTTTTCTATCAGATATACCAATGCGGTCGCAAGCTTCAGCAAATGATGGCAGTTACAAATTCTTTTTGATAATTCGTTTTTCAGGTTCTTGTTTCACCTTCATAATCTTCTTTGGTGGTCAAAGTCATCATCCGATGCAGATTTTGCTGTAGTGTTCTCGCTAGAAAATGATTCTGGATATGAACTGGTGGATGGCATCAAAGTATTGGAAATTCCTTCATTGCTTTTGTTTAGTTGTTGTCTGAACAATCTTTTTTTGAAATTTTAGTGGCTCCTTTCTCTATGTGTCCTATGAAATGGTTGCGGGTTGATCTTTGGTCTTGAAGAAAGGGTAGCTCAGCTTTTGGAACTTCAAGTTTTTTAAGACACGTGCATTGACTATCTAAATCACATTTGCAAGCCGCGAAATCTAACAATTTCTTTGAATCATCTATGAACTTTGACATTTTATTTTGAAATGTAACTTTATTGCTGTCTCTTTTGTAATTTTTCATCAAGTTGCGGTATTTCTGGTGATAATTGGCAATTTATTCATCGGAGCAATTCTCTGTTCAGTTAATGTCGGGATCGACGCTCTCTTATAAATATCAAGTATTGTAGGGACCGTCAGCTCTGCAAGTACAGTGACAGATTCGTCTTTACCAGAGGCTTGTTTCTTCTCATACTCTTTGAACAATAAAAACTTTAATACATCTTGAAACGTTAGAAGTTGGCTCTCTGGCAACCCACAAACTGTACCAAATAGTTGACACGTAAATAAATGGCGTGTACGAAAAGGCGTTGACGGTATTTTGCAATCTAATTGAGCGAAAAGTAACCACACCCTCCTACGCCAATAGTTGTCACTACACTGCACTGAGTGTATATAAAGATGGAGGTAGCATAGCGCAGGCAAAAGTGATGCCAAAAAGTGGCACCATGGGCGTGTCTTAACCCCAGTATATAGAATATGTAGTGACAATCGAGACGTTTAGTGTACGTGACGTCATCACAGCAACACTATAAAAGGAAAATTGTCACTACTTATCACGATTGTCATCACTATGTATATTTTTTATACTGTGGTCTAAACCAATGGCGCCCCTCCCACTCGCATCAGTTTAACAGAATGCACGGAAAGGGGATGATGTGCGTGTTAGACTCGCTCTACCTCATGCACTTCTCGAAACCCTATTTTTTAAAGATTCAATAGTTACTTACGAATACAGATAATTTCTATGATAAAAAAGTGTACGATTTGATTATTAACTTCGCTTTGACATCTAACTAATACTATAATTTTATTACAGTAATAACGAGATGAACAGAGAGAGTGTATGCTCAAATCATAATAAATTCACAACAAAAAGTATTATTAAACTATAAAAATTATAAGAATTTATCCATTGGTCAAAGCATATACTTCTCAAAAAGAAAGACAATGCTACTGACTATTTTCGACTAATTTATTGCACGGAAGTTTGAGATTAAATTACATTCTAAGAAAAAAGAAGCCCATACACGTATATCCAGAAACTTAGTGTGACGTCACGACTTGATCATTCTATTAGATTGAATGTAAAATTTAAATATACTTATAACTCTTGTTGACATCTGATAAGCATGGAGAAAATATATGTATTGATTACCATACAACGGAAGTAAATGAAAAATAAAAGCTGTTTTTCAGGAGAGGCGTATTAGTACTTGTAATGTACGTATAATTAATGGTATATCGTTAGGACATTTAGCCTCTCTAGCGGTATATTTTAAAGTTTCAATGATGATTTTTTACTAAAATAATCAGCATTTTATGATTAATATATCTATATGGATAACTCTAAAATACATGTTTTTGTACTTATGACGTTGTTGCTGCAAACAAGCGATATATGAAAAGGGTTTAACCTACCCTTTTTGTTACATATGTTGTATGGTGGGATAATACGTAACCACCATAAAAATATCATTCATGAACGTAAGTTGCATGGTGTGATTAAATATCTCCCACCTTATAATGAATCATATAATTTTCATTTACATTCAGTACTATTGAGTTTAATAATATATAATGATAAAAACCACCTATGCAACTTGGTACATTTTTATTCTCAAATCTTATGACTCAAAGAATTGAAGTCTGTTTCAGAACCAAAAACTATATCGCTAACATCAAAAGGAAGTTACATACAAGGGACTCGTAGAGTCAGTCAGAAAAGAAAGTGGTTCCGTGAACAAATTTATCTACCACGATTCGTTGGCCAAGCTCAGGTATGAAGAAAATCGAAAATCAGTTACTTAATTAAAAATAATGTGGTTGCGAAAGATGGAACTGACAGATGGAAGAGGAAAATGAAGAGTTGATGTTAAGTTAATGAAACCTAAATTCCTACCTAGCAAAAACTGTAAGAGGAAAATGAGAAGAGATAGTAAATGAAGCATGCAAGCCTACATTAGCAGTATCCTCTAAACCAGAAAGTAGTGTTAAAAATGAGTTGTGATTAAAACAATTATGATAGTTTAATCTTTTTAATTTTACTTTAAATATAATAAAATTGAATGAGTACCCAACTATAAAATATAATGTGTTCATAAATCTCACCAATTGCGTGAGATTTCACAATTGGTAAATAATTTGTTATTAAAATTGTGATAGCTACAAACAGTACAGAAAGGAGGGGCATACGACCCCATTGAACCAAGTGGCAGGGGTGCATTGGGGGAAGACACGCCCATGGCGCCACTTTTTGGCATCACTTTTCCGTGCAAGACATGATGCTTCCATACCTATATATACTCAGTGCTACACTGCATGGAAGTACTAGTAGGAGGAAGGGGTGTAACGACTAACCAACAACGTATATGCGTGACCATCATGTTAGCACCTTAGTGACGTCACCCGTGACGTTACATTACGTCACTCAGCGCATCAGTCAAGAGAGCTTCCTCGTCTCTCTGCGCGTCAGTCAAATGAGCTTCCTTGGCGTACAATATTAAATTAAATACTTTTGAGGAATATTACTTTAATCAAGTTTATTTAACTCTTTTCAAAATAAAATATCTATTCAAGCAGGTGATCTGAGGTACAAAGTAAAAATAGTATTTATTTATTTATTCAATAATTTAAGAGTTTCTATTCTTCGAAAACTCAAGCTTGTACCTATAGGTCAGTTCCATATTTTCGGTCATATAAGATGAAGCAATATAAAAATAATGATTTCACTAGGATTGGTTGAGTAAAAACAACCAACCCGGTTTTGCAGAAGTAGTACATAGCACTCTGTAATAATAATACTTTTAATATTGTTTTTACTTGCATGACCGAAAATGTAGTACTGACCGATAATTCGGAATTTTGCAGAAGTAGTACATAGCACTCTGTAATAATAATACTTTTAATATTGTTTTTACTTGCATGACCGAAAATGTAGTACTGACCGATAATTCGGAATTTACCCTAGTAAACAGCTGTTGTGTACTCGCACACTATTCAGCAAAATTCTTCAGGTATCTGGTCATTTTGCTTAATAATGATTTATCTTAATGCATTTAAGATTGATTGATGAATATTTAAGCAACAGATGCAATGTTAATGACTTAAAGAAGCGTTAAGCGGAGCATGCGCAAGGTGAGTCCGCTCTACCTTGTGACTGAAATTCGCTAAAAGCCGATGATACACTAGCAGCAATTGCTGTATTGGTTGCGGCCCGCAATTCATGCATGAACTCATGGAAACAGGGTGTACCTGATACACTACAGTTATTACTGCAGCAGTCACCACGCTGATAATTTGTGTCTTTTCCACTCAAATTCTAGTGAAAACATATTTAGGAGCGACGAGGTCAACACCTTCCCAGTCAACCGCTGCAGCCACACTGAATGGCAGTGAAACTGAGTGAATGCTGCCCTGAGTGTGGGGCGAATCCAACATGTTGGATCTTCGCAAATGGCAGTCATTGCTGCCTAAAATCTACTATTTGACGGGCTGCATGAATTGCGGGCCGCAACCAATGCAGCAATTGCTGCTAGTGTATCATCGGCCTAAAACGGAGACAGTTGCTGATTACTCAGTCAGGTCTGAGAGCGACGCATGCACGTGTACTCTCCTTCGTTTCTAAAACTACACTCAGAAGATAACAGTATTGTCAAAGACAATATAAGATAGACGCTCAACTCCATGTAATAAAATACGGAGCATGTTTGCACTGACGTCAGGTCGATGACGCAACTTCTTGCCAATCAGCGGTAATGTATACCTACAACTTTTAGTGTCATCTTTCGCCGTTGGCTAATGTATGTTTACTATCAACTTAAGTATCGTATCAAGATGGCCCCCTCTACGAATAAAATAAAGTTATGGAGATTCGCTAATTGTGCTATTAGTTCAAATAACTGTGAGTTCATTTTTTTTAGTTTTCCACTGAAAAATACTTTAACTTGGAAAAATGCCTCCAAAAATAGTAGGCTTGAAAATTTAAGTGAGGTGACTCTGAGCCGACATCATTATGTCTGTCAAAATCATTTTTGTAAATTTGATTATTTCAATATTTTGTCACCATAAAAAAATAAACCTTCACTTCCTCCACCTACAATTTCCCACCTATATTTCACCCACCTTCACTTTCTCCACCTACATTTCCCTCACCTATATTCCACCCACCTTTACTTCCTCCACCTACATTTCACTCACCTTCACTTCTTCCCCCTACAATTCCCCACCTATATTTCACCCACCTTCACTTACTACACCTACATTTCCCACGTTATATTCCACCCACCTTCACTTCCTCCACCTACTTTTCCCCCGCCTTCACTTCCTTTAAGTACACTTTTACCACCTCCATTTCCACAATCTACCATCAACATTTCCATCCTCTACTCTTCACCATAACACTTCCACCATCTACTCTTGCCATAAATTCACTTCCCCCACTTTTACTTCCCCCATATACACTTTCCCCACCTGTACCTCTCCCACCTTCACATTCCCCACCTACACTGCTTCCATCTTTACTTCCCCCATCTTCATTTCTTTAAAATTACTATCCCCCACATTCTCTTCCCCCCATTTCATTTCCCCCACTGTTAATTGCTTCACGTTTTATTAAATATAATCAAATTGAAGCACACAATGAAAATAAGAGGTACAAAATATAAAAGACATCAGTAAGATGTTTAGTTTGTGGTGTGCTTACCGAATTTGTTTATATCTAATTACTGAAAGCGTAACGGACGGACTCACTCACTCACTCACTAAGGAAGGAACACGTAGAATTATAATATGATAAGCTCATATTTTTCTTGGAGGATCACAAATTCGAAGATGGGATATCGTTCGATAACTCTGAACTTTTTGTATTTTAATGCCAACTACTGGTTTCAAAGAATCACTTCTTGGTAAAACAATAACCTAAGTATCGATAAACATTCAACGGCGAGCTTTTTATATTAAATCTTTACTTTTAATCTTGGATTACCACTCAATTACAGAAAACCTTCAGTAGTCGAACAGTGGTCATTTTCCAACTGAAAATGACTTGTCAATTACAAATCCAATGATATAAATCTTATATCACTAGTACAGTACCTGTTATTGAATCTATTATTATATTCGAATTTAAGTATGTATTATGGTACCAATATTCTGATTAAACAGAAAAAATTTTCATAAGCCAAAAGAAATCAAATTTTCAAATAATTAGTGTCAACATTATTGTAGCCCGTAGTCATGATACTGCCACAAATAATTCGTTTTTCTTTTAATATGTATTTCTTAATAAAAGTGTGACACACGGACGGACGCGGCTTTTATTATAGTATAAATGAAATGTAAATTATTGAGAGCAAACTGTTTTAATTTATTATAATCACAAACGTAACTCGACCCAAAAATATTAAATTGCTTCAAAATAATTTGTTATTATTAAGTAGTTTGGTTTAGTGTCCTTACCATTATTCTATTTTGTAATTTGATCGTTTGGTACATTCTTCTGTTAAAGTACATGTTTTGAAACATTAGAGTGTGTTAATATCCCCTTTATGAAAATTTGTCGACGAAACATCTTGTCGACGAAAAGTCCTGTCCACGAAACGTCTTGTCGACGAAATGTCTGTCGACGAAACGTCTGTTGTTGAAATGTCTGTCGACAAAACGTCTGCACACCATTTTTTTGTGTATAGTTTGGTAGTGACAGATTAAAATACAATTTTTGTAAAATTAGTATATATGTATCCATAATACTTAAATGAATTTGATTATAACATAGATTCAACGACTTCGAAGTAATTTACCGTCAAGAATTGTATCAATGATACACTATTTTTTCAGAGTTCTTCAGAATATTTATTATCATAATTGAAACTCAAACGAATATTTTCAATTATGATGTTAAAAATTATTGCTAATATAACTTTGGTTTCAGAGTTAAATTATCCAAGCATTTCTTTATGAATTTATCTTCTATTTCAGAAAATTTACTAATGGAACTCCAGATTTTTCGAAAATATGTAGTATCGATTTTATTGCAAGTTTAGGGAGATTACACAAAATATTTGATATACTTCAATTCGTACAATCAGGGACGTGGTATTCTTATATTAATTTCTATCATCATTTCGGTTTTTTATTTGAAAATGAAATTTAATTTTGAATGAAAATTAGATTTTATTTTAAATAAACGTTAATACAGAGTATAAATATATATAAAAAACGATTACTAAGCCCATATTAAGACTAATTAGATCGCTTGGGGAAAGATATGCATCTGAATCTTACATCATACAGTATGAGTCAAAAAGCTAATGCGAAAATGAAATAGCCATAGCTTTAACAAGAACCATCATATCTTCGTGTGCTTCACTTTGGCTTCAACAAATTTTGACCAGCTATAACCACATTTTTAATTTGTTTTTATATTCTAAATAGTTCTTCTAGAGAAAATTTAAGGTTTCTTATAAAATCGGTTATCCGAAGATAACGGGAAACAAAACGGAAAATATTATTGGTTACTAGATCTAGATTAATGATGTTACAAGGATTGTAACACTGGCTTTCTTCTGTTATATTATTTCTTTTTTTTTTTCTTCAAAAATTACTACCTGAATCGAAAGCTACTATTCGAACAAAATGTGACCATTTTCAAAAGTTACATATACACTTTATTAAGTGCAAATTTCAGAACAATCTGTCCACAAATTTATTTTTAAACTTTAACGATCCCCTTAAATGTGATTACTGATTAAATATGATCAGTAGATCGATGAAAAGTTTAACACAAAATTTAGGATTTTTTTTCCTATTCCAGTCTAATAAACATTGGTCTCAAGATTCGGGTTTCTTTCTTTTGTAAAGAATTAACATTCGCTGCATTTACTTTACTACAAGAGGCACATTACCGGCAATCAAAAACACATTAAATGCCAGTAATTCTCACACTTGCCTGCCATATCCAGGAGGGCTCTTCTGAGAATCTGAATATCATTCTGATGCTAGGTATTACAATCTATGAATATTAGAACCTAAGGTCTTTTGTTCTACTCTGAATTTATTAGGAACACAATAAACCCTTCAATTGTAATTGCCATTTAAATATACTGCTCAAGTTTTGTATAGGGAAAGTTGTGAGTTATCGACTGTATTCATATTTTTATCATAACTAGTATAATTCAATTTTTTTACTTTTATTGGATACTATGGATGGACACTACCAACGGGTTGTTGGAATTTTAGTTTAAATGTATTACACACTCATTATATGATTAATGTTAACTTCCTGTTAGAGTAGCTCAGCTATATTAATTACCTATTGTTTAACAAACAATGTATTACTTTTATGAGAAACGGATTTAAGGTTTAAAGTCCATTACAAGTTCCGGTGAGTGTTAAATACCACTGCGAGTCAATTCTTAAGTTAGTCTGTTTTTTACATTACTCAGAGAGAGATGTGATTCTCTCATCTATCTAATATTCTTCTAACTGTATAACATATTACTCTTTAAATAAACTCTATGTCTTAACGTTGTTAACCCACTGTAATTTAACCTAATTCTAACAGGTTATGGGCCCAGTGAACGATAAGAGTTTATAAATCAAATTATGTTTAAACAATTTAGAAGTTTATTACAGTAATCAAGTAAAACGAAGTACAGTGAAACAAGTGTTAAACTAAATGAAACATATACGCACGAACGTTCGTGTAAGCATATCTTGCTAAAGCGCTATTGAGGTCATAATACTGACTGCTATAGCGAATTATACTGGTTTTTTTATAGTATAATTATTTATTATTCTGTGCGGAAGAGGTGTCAAGAGAGGTCACAAATTACCTTTAAATCTGTGACCTTATCCTTTGGTAAACAGTCTTTCAACAAAAGGTTCTTGCGAACTAAGACTTGTGTTGCTGTTCCAATTTGAATAATTACTAATTATATTCTGTGAAGTTATTCTTATGAATTAGAATAATTATTCATGATTAAATATCAATTCAGTTAAACAGTAAATCAATTTAACTGCTTTGTTTGTTTATGTTTGTTAAGTATTGAATGATAATAAATACTTGAAAACATGTCTTCAAATAAGTTACCGGGGATTGTTCCCCTAGACGGAAATAATTACCCCACATGGAGGGTACAAATGAAGATGTATCTCTAAAGAGAAAACTGATGGATTTTGCTGATGGATCTAAATCAGTTCCAATAGATTCCACTTCAACTGAGGTTAAAGCTGCCTATACTGATAACAAGAATAAAGCTCTGGCAGATATAGTACTTTCTATTTCACCGGATCAATTGTACTTAGTTGGACAACCCACGGATCCACACGCTGTCTGGACCACCCTTCAAGAAACGTTTCAGAAAAACACGTGGGCGAACAAATTTCGTCTGAGGAAAAAGCTTTAGAACTTAAAATTGAAATCTCCCGAACTACTCAACTCCCATTTGAAAGAACTAACTGAAGTTTTTCAAGAGCTTGCCATGTTAAATCAAGTGATCAGTGAAGAGGATAAAGTTATTTGTCTCCTATCATCACTACCAGAGCAGTTTGAAGTGCTTGTTACTGCACTTGAAGCTCAGACAGACATCCCTAACTGGATTACCGTAGCTGACACACTCCGGAGAGAAGCTGAAAAGTTGAGTATTAAATCCAATGATGTTTTGGCATTATCAAATACTCAGATTGATGCTGCAGTAAATAAACAGTCAATTAAGTGTCATTTTTGTAAGAAATTAGGACATTTGAAGAAAGACTGCTTTAAATTTAAACGGTATTCTCAAACTAACAGAACTCAAAATCAGCCAAATGGTGTAAACGTAAGTCATATAGAACTTAATCACACAATGATATCGCTCTTTGTAACAAATATGCCGACAGTAATATTTGGATAATAGATTCAGGCTCTTCATCACACATGAGTGGTGATAAAAATTTATGTAAAGATTTTGCAAATATTACCAAACCTATCAATGTTAAAGTAGGTAATGGAGATGTTTTGCAAGCTATTTCACTAGGAAATGTTTCTGTTATTGTGAATATACCAGGTGGTGGAAATAGAAAATGTACAATAAATGATGTACTCTATGTGCCAAATCTAGCTTTTAATCTACTATCAGTGTCAAAAATGACAAATAATAATAAATCTATTATTTTTGAAAATGATAAATGTAAAATATTGAACGAAAATAAAGAGTTAATTGCTGAGGCCAACTGTGTTGGTCAACTCTATTATCTAAATACTTTAGTACATAAAGCTGCAGTATTTGTTGATCAAAATAAAGTAAACCTTCTATGGCATAGAAGGCTTAGTCATATAGGTAACGACAACTTGACTAAAATGATCCGAACTAAATCAGTTAATGGTCTGGATAGTAAATTAAAAGCTATAGAAGGTGTGTGTGAACACTGCTGTAATGGGAAAATGCATAAAATACCATTTTCTACAAGCATTAAGAAAAATTGTAAACCTCTTGATTTAATCCACACAGATGTCTGTGGGAAAATTACTCCCACTTCCAGGGGTAATAATTCATATTTTCTGACCTTTATTGATCATGCTACTCGATACTCCTGGATATATGTTATTGCCCATAAAAGTGAGGTGTTTCAGAAGTTTTTGGAATGGAAAGCAATGGTTGAAAATATTTACGAAAGGAAAATTAAAACCTTGCAGTCAGATAATGGAGGAGAATATACCTCAAATAAGTTTGAATCATATTTACGCAATGAAGGTATAATTCACCAGAAATCTATTCCTAAAACTCCTGAACAAAATGGGTTAGCTGAAAGATTTAATAGAACTATTATGGAAAAAGTTAGATATATGTTATCTGATTCAGGAATTGATAAGGAATTCTGGGGTGAAGCACTATACACTGCAAATTATCTTAATAATAGATGCATTAATTCTTTTTTAGTTAATAAAACTCCATATGAAGCTTTAAATCTTAGAAAACCTAATGTTAGTCATGTAAAAGTTTTTGGATGCACTGGGTATGCGCATATTTCTCGAGATGAACGATCAAAATTAGAAAATAAAGCTACCAAATGCCTGTTTCTTGGTTATGGCACTGTTACTAAAGGGTATAAGATGTATGATGTTGAATCTAAAAGAATCTTCTTTTCCAGGAATGTAACCTTTGATGAAACAATTTCATCTAAGATTGAGACCCCTCAACTGATTAAGACCCCTACCTCTCCACTGGTGTTCCCTTCAGAAGATTCAGAACCTGCAGGGCCTGAGAATCAAACTCCTGACAATAATCCTCAAATAATCCTCCCTGAGGCGCAACCTGTACCAGCTATCAGACCAGATGAGGATCTTAGACGATCGTCTAGAGCGCGTCGAGCTCACGCTAGATACGGTAGTAGGGAATATAGCCTTGATCAGTTTGAGGAGCAGGGTTTATTAGTAAATGGGAATATCAATATCGAACCTAGGTCGGTATCTGAGGCTCTTAATAGCGGTTCTGAATCCTCTAAATGGAAACTTGCCATGGAGAGGGAATTGAATGCTTTTGAGAAACATAAAGTTTTTGAACTCGTAAAACCTACCTCAGATTTAAACATAATTAAATCTAAATGGGTGTTTAAAAGGAAAAAGGGATCTGATGGTAGAGTGGTTTCATATAAAGCTAGATTAGTCGCTCAGGGTTTTTTACAGAAACCTGGAATCGACTATGATGAAATTTTTGCTCCTGTAGTGAGATTTGAATCGGTGCGAACCATGTTATCTTTAGCAGCTAAACAAAAATTATTTGTACATCACTTGGATGTCAATTCTGCTATTTTGAATGGGGATCTTAAAGAAAATGTTTATATTAGACAGCCTCCTGGCTATGCTATTCCAGGAAAAGAAGATTTAGTATGTAAACTAAATAAATCTATGTATGGGTTAAAACAATCACCCAAATGTTGGAATGATGCTTTAGATGCATATCTTAAATCCTTAGGATTTATTCAGTCCTCTTGTGACTCATGTATTTATGTTAAAGTAATCAATAACTCTCCATGCTTCATTTCTGTGTATGTAGATGATATTAATTATTGTAGCATGTAAGAACTATGATGACCTGACTAAAATCAAGACTGATTTAAGTGCTAAATTTGAGATGAAAGACGTAGGAAAATTATCCTATTTCTTATGCATAAAAGTCGTACAAGACGAAAATAAAATATCATTAAATCAATCTTCATTTGTCAACGAGTTATTAGATAGATTTGAATTCAATAATTGTAAACCTATATCAACTCCTGCTGATGTTAATTCTCAGTTGGAACCAACTACTGATGATTGTAAACTAGTAGATAAAACTAAATATCAGTCAGCTGTAGGTGCCTTACTGTATCTATCTACTAAAACTAGACCGGACATAACTTATGCAGTTGGAAATGTCTCTAAATTTTGTTCCAATCCAAACACTAAGCACTGGCTGCAATTAAGAGAATATTTAGATACCTAAAGGGCACACCTGATCTTGGCATTACCTATGGTATTGCTATGGTAATGAAGATTCCGATTTGATAGGTTATTCTGATGCCGACTGGGCAGGTAACCGAGTTGATAAGAAAAGTACTTCTGGCCAATGCTTCCTGTTAAATAATTCCATTATTTCTTGGCGCTCTGTGAAACAGTCATGTGTTGCTTTATCAACGGCTGAAGCTAAATATGTTTCCCTCTCTGGTGCCTCCCAAGAAGCTGTATTTCTAAATAAATTACTATTAGATCTTAAAGTACCTAATAAGAATCCTATAGTTTTGTTTGAGGATAATCAGTCAGCTATTTGTATTGCTAAAAATGCTAAAAATCATCCTAGATCAAAACACATTGACATTAAATTTCATTACATTAGAGATCTTGATGCTTCAAACATAATTAAACTTGTGTATTGCCCCAGTGAAACTATGCTTGCTGACATATTCACTAAACCGTTGCCTACTGATAGATTTACTAAATTAGTTGAATTAATAGGCATGAAAAATATATAATGTCGTGTGAGGAGGAGTGTTGGAATTTTAGTTTAAATGTATTACACACTCATTATATGTTTAATGTTAATTCCTGTTAGACTAGCTCAGCTATATTAATTACCTATTGTTTAACAAACAATGTATTACTTTTATGAGAAACGGATTTAAGGTTTAAAGTCCATTACAAGTTCCGGTGAGTGTTAAATACCACTGCGAGTCAATTCTTAAGTTAGTCTATTTTTTACATTACTCAGAGAGAGATGTGATTCTCTCATCTCTCTAATATTCTTCTAACTGTATAACATATTACTCTTTAAATAAACTCTATGTCTTAACGTTGTTAACCCACTGTAATTTAACCTAATTCTAACACGGGTATCATGGAAGCATATTAAATATATATAGTTTATCCAATATATATTTAATAATGAAGAACCTTTTGATCTCATAAAAAAGAATACTAAAATATTCGTTACACCATTCTCTTCTCCGCATTTTTATTCTTTAACATTAAAATAGAATACGCTCACACTTTTAAGGTATTGCAATTCAATTATTATCGAGTGAACAATTATTCAACCTATGAATGAATTTACAGTAACAAGAGTTAATCTTCCTCACTAAGATGGGGATCAATATAATTAAAGCCTCTACCCATTTGTCGCTTAGTATACTGGTTTCAAACATAGTTAAAGTGACTAAATATAATCACAGGAAAAATAGAGGTTAAACTAGAAGAGAATTCATAGCTCGGTGCACATTCAAATATATTGGAGTGACGATTAATTTTTATTTGACTCTTTATCAAGCAACATTGTATTTCGCATTTACTTAGCTCTGTCAATTATAGAAGATACAGTTTTATTTCTGGAAGAAGACAAATTAGAAAAGGGGAGAACCGGGTGAATTTGCACAGTTTTTGTTAAAAACTGAATAATTCGTAAACTAATTTGAATTTTAATATTTAAAGATTCCTGTAGATAGTTGAATCATGTTACTTCAATTTGTATTGTGACTGTTTTACAATTTAACCTTTATGATGGGGAGACTTCAGACAAGCTGTGAGGATGATTCGGACACCATAGAAATGGTTGACCCTATCTTTCACGCTACTTTCAAGTACGGCAGATTCACGGTTGAGCAGATTGATACCCACTTTCATAGATTCTCTTATATTTTGAAAAATATTCATTAAATTTGTTTAAAAACCGCTATAAGCATAGCCTAATACATCAAGACAATGTGTAAGAAAATTCTAGCAGATACATTGTGTCAATTTTTGATAATAGATGATTATGTATAGAGTTTTGCTATTACATTCAAATAAGCCATTCACGTACACTCAGCCAGTAGGCTGACCGCACTTCCCCCCTCCCCCAATTAGCGAGCTAAGAAACATGCACAGACACACAGTGAAACACTGCAAAGAGATGTACTATCGTGAACGTAACTAATGTAGTACTAACGTGAACGTAACTACTGTATGTATTCAAGACATGCATGTGTTGTATTGTGTACTTAAATATGGTCCGGGCACGATGTGATGACACTCTCACATATTATCCGTGATGGTTATATCGATGCATGAGTTGAATTAGATTATTTGCCTCACACTGATCTACAGAAAATAATTATTGATATTGAATGGGGAAATGAATAAATGGGGAATATCCTCATTTGAATATTCACACTCGCAATACGGTAATCTTCGAGCAAGCAGTAGCTGATCGATCCGAGACTCTGTCAACTCGCGTGGCCGTGACATAACGCACAACCACACGCTACAAAGAATGGATCGCTACAGCCACAGACCATTAAAGTAGAAGATGTTCCAATACTGCGTGGACACCACTGCACAATAATTTGAGAGGAGAGAGACCGCGGGAAAAGGAGAACCAATCAGAGACGGTAGGTGCGTGATGTCACTCAAATTGGAAGTTATTAGGGGGGACTAATTCAAATATTGCTCGTTTTCTATGATGTTCATTTTTGAGGGGAGACTTAACCAAAACTATTTTGAATTTAATGGACAATTTTAATCATAATTGCAGTAATGTAATATACTTTCCATTTATTATATAATATAGTGAACATTTTCTTAAATATTCATATCTATGATTGTCTCACTAACTCGGTTGCACTGATTCAGCAGTCTGATATCAGGGCTTCAATTATCATGGCTGGGGACTTTAATTGTCATCATGCTGATTGGCTTGGTTCACGGACTACTGATGTTCATGGTAGAGCGGCATACGATTTTGTATCTGTAATGAATTTTACTCAACTTATCCACGAACCTACTCACCAGAGGGGAGGTACTCTAGACTTGGTGATGACTGATGTTCCTGATCTAGTTACAGCAAGAGTTTGTTCTCCAGTGGGGAATTCAGATCATTCCCATCTCTCTCTCTCTCTCTCTCTCCCTAATGCAATCTTCTCCTGAGATCAACATTAAGAGAGATGTCTATCTTAAAACTCAGGTTAATTGGAATGCAGTGAATGATGCTATTGCTGTGTGGTGCACAAAATCAAAAAGGCCTTATCCAAAAGTTGAAAAAATCCAATAGTTTCTCAATTTAGCCACTGAAAATTAATGGTAACATAGGAATAAATAGTTAAAAATCCAGATTTTGCTAGGCATATCTTAACTTCCAAAGGGGGAAAAATATCTGACAATTTGATGGAATATTTGAATTTACAATGAAACAGTCTGTCTTACTTGTCTGCTATAATGCTACAGTGAGCAAATAAATGAAAAAAAAAATTAAAGCATCAAGGTATAGTCCATGACTCCATAGATTATACCAGATGATAAAGAAGAACTTACAATTTCAATTGCTAGTTTGTGACACAGTTATTTTGAGCTCTTCAATTGCAAATGGTGAGAAATATCTATTTTTCTCCTGTGAAACTGAGATAGAAGAAGGACAAACTATTGGATAGTTC
Source organism: Caprella mutica (assembly GCA_947561585.1). Classification (NCBI taxonomy): domain Eukaryota; kingdom Metazoa; phylum Arthropoda; class Malacostraca; order Amphipoda; family Caprellidae; genus Caprella; species Caprella mutica. The sequence continues at coordinate 94,679 of CANNZV010001021.1, forward strand.
CACATTTTCTATCACCCATGTTTCTAAGTATGGTCAAGGTTTCCAATATATTGGAGACCTTTGAGGGGTGAAATCAGTTTAAAAAGATGTCAATAACAAATAAATCACTCATAAAATAGTCCAAAGAGTCAAAAGATACACATCAGACATACATCAAACATGAAGCATAAGAATGTCTTTAAGTGTAAAATATTGACTAAGTTCTATGAAGTCAAAGTATCTTAAATGTGGGTCGTGATATGTCACTTAAGAAATTCTAATGGTCAGTTTGGTTCATGACAAATGATAACGCTCACTTTTCGAATAGTGTTAGTGTTAGGCCCCCTTCACACTTGCATTTCTCAACGGCACCTTTAAAAAAATGTTAATTGCAAAATATTTAGCTAATATTGATTTTAACGAATCCCTTCACACTTGCGTTTTCTTTTCACCAGCATTTTTTCTAACGCAAGTGTGAAGGGCTCCGTTAAAATCAAATGTAGCTAAACTTTTTGCCATGAGCATTTTTTTAGAGGTGGCGTTGAGAAACGCGAGTGTGAAGAGGGCCTTTGTGTCACCTTACATATTATTGGCAGTAATTTTTTTTTATCTCAAATAGTTTTGAAATAATGAGCATCATTTGAGTGTTATAAAATATGTAAAATATTCATGTTAAATTAAAAATAGACTAGATTGAAAAATATTCATACTCGACGGGAATTCATATTATCAGGAGTTATTTAAACTCAACGTTAAAGGAATTTTTGGTTTCAAGCTTGCGAATAGAAAGATTTCTATTCATCATCTGGAAAAGGGTGGAAAACATAGACCTAACAGTGAATTTTATGACCAATAGTTGTATGTTGGATACCGTCTTTCTATCTCAGCTATCTATCCTATAGTTTATTGATATCAATAAATCTATTAAATATTAAAATATGAGACAAAATATAAGAAAATTTGTTACTAATTATAGCTATTGCTGATTATTTTAATTTTCTAAAATGATTCTACTTTCTATATATCTGTAACAAAATTGGATGTATATTTGATTTTTAAATTGCCTTCTTGTTTCTATGTATGTCCTCTATTCCGATAAGCTACTTGTTGCTATATGTATGTTCTCTTGATCCATATGTCTTTCCTGTTGATCCTAAGCGAAATGATTCACACGCGCCTCTATAGTCTAATAGAAATAGGTACATAATAGTTCGGGAGCCCAGGGGGGTCAGCCTAGCTGAAAAAGTTACCGGTTTTAAATAGTATCACAGGATACCACTTGAAACTAATTGCAAAATGTCCAGCTTAACCCCATGGAACATTAAATGTTACTGCCAGACGTTTTCAGTGGTGGGTTGCCCCCGCCAGACGCCCAAAATAACGACCCCAAAACTGAGCTATATATTAGCTGAAAAGGTTACCACTTGAAACTAATTGCTCACTACTAAGTATGTACAAAAATTATAGGTAGGCTACCTATACACGGTGCAGTGTCCTTATTCATTATTTTTATTAAATGACTTATCAAAATAATTCTTTTAAAGTACTAATCAGTTATTATTTAATTTTTAATAAAATAAACTTTTTAATTTTAGAGATGATATAGAAGACCTTTGTTAAATTATGACTAGGTTCTCTAAAATTGAAGAAGTATATTTTATTCAAAAAAAATAGTACCTAATAACTTATTAGTATATACTATATAGGCTAGGAAGAGTTATTCTGATTACACTTTAAAAATATTAAATTGTCTAAAGAATTTGTGGGAACAGTTCATGGTAACAATTTGATTTCCTTTAATTTATAGGTAGATTTTTTCATCCAAAAACATAAATAGCATGACCCCATGGAGATTTAGTCTACTATTTATTATTAAATACAGTAATCATTTTTCTTAGAACAGTAACATAAATTTTCATGATAAAAATTATTATTTATTCAATAATATGGTTTACACAGATGGCTTAATAAATGTTATATGGGGTTATGCTGGACATTTTTCAATTAGTTTCTAGTGGGTGCGTAGAAACACCGGAACGGACCAAAATGGACCGTGACGGACCAAAGTGGACCGAACGGACCAAAAAGGATCAAAATGGACTTGAACGAACGAAAATGGATCGGAACGGACAAAAACGGAGCGCAACGGAAGCAAATATGTATGTTATAGTACTGTTTGCATCATTTTAAATGCCTAGAGAGGTTATATATTACCAAAGGTTACTTGCATGAACAACGGAACGGACCAAAACGGACCTAAAGTGACCGGAACAAACAAAAACGGAGCGAAACGAAGGCAAATATGTATGTTAGAGTACCGTTTGCAACATTTTCAATGCTCAGGGAGGTTATATATGGCCAAAGAATACTTGCATTAACATATAAAGAGGTTAATCAAAAAAACGTACTTATTACAACCAGCGTTATTTCAGATAATCGTATACAAGATTCCGGGATTTAGAAACAACATACTGATAGTCTTTCCCATTGGATGATACGTGTACTGGTTGTGACTGTCTATTTCCTATCCGTTAATTATCTATCTATTCTTATCTGTCTATTCTTATCGGTTAATTCTTATCTGTCTATTCTTATATGTCTATTCTTATCTGTCAATTCTTATACATTCATTCTTACTGCTCTATTCCTATCCGTTAATTATTAACTGTTTAACGGATATGAATAGGCAGAAAAGAAATAAAGGATTAGAATTATCGGAAAAGAATAGACAGATAAGAATTAACGGATAAGAATAGACAGATAAGAATTAACGGATAGGAATAGACAGATAAGAACAGACAGATAAGAATTAACGGATAGGAATAGATAGATATAAGAACAGACAGATAAGAATAGACATACATAAGATTCAACGGATAAGAATTGACAGATAAGAATAGACAGATACGGATAGACAGATAAGATTTAATGGATAAGAATAGATAGATAGGAATAGATAGATAGATATGAATAGACAGATAAGAATTAACGGATAGGAATAGACAGATAAAATTAACGGATAGGAATAGACAGATAAGAATTAACGGATAGGAATAGACAGATAAAAATAGACAGTCACAACCAGTACACGTATCATTCATTGGGAAAGACTATCAGTATGTTGTTTCTAAACCCCGGAATCTTGTATACGATTATCTGAAATAACGCAGGTTGTGATAAGTACGATTTTCTTGATTAACCTCTTTATATGTTAAAGCAAGTATTCTTTGGCCATAAATAACCTCCCTGAAACTTGAAAAACATGCAAAAACAGTATTCTAACATCCATATTTGACTCAGTTTCCGTCCATTTTGATCCGTTCCGGTGTTCATGCAAGTATTCTTTTGCAATATATATTTAAAACCTCCCTGAGCATTTAAATGATGTAATTAGTACTCTAACCTACATATTTTCCTCGGTTTCAGTCCGTTCCGGTCCGTACCTGCGTTTGTACGCACCGGTTTCAACTAATCTAGCTCAGTTTTTTGGTCGTCATTTTGGGCGTCTGGCGGGGGCAACCCACCACTGAAAACGTCTGGCAGTAACATTTAATGTTCCATGTGGTTAAGCTGGACATTTTGCAATTAGTTTCAAGTGGTAACCTTTTCAGCTGATCTAGTTTAGTTTTGGGGTCGTCATTTTGGGCGTCTGGCGGGGGCAACCCAACACTGAAAACGTCTGGCAGTAACATTTAATGTTCCATGGGGTTAAGCTGGACATTTTGCAATTAGTTTCAAGTGGTATCGTTTTCAGCTAACCTAGCTTAGTTTTGACTACCATTAAAACCCCGCCCATGACCGCACCCACCAGGTGATACCCGGCAGACGTACAGATCCTAGGTCGGCAATTGGTGCCAGACACTGTGATACTATTTAAAATCGGTAACTTTTTCAGCTAGGCTGACTTCCCCGGGCTCCTACTCTATAACTATTGACCGTTTTCAATCGCGACTGTATAGTCTGATATAAATAGGTACATAACTATAGGGGTTGACCGTTTCCAATCGCACCTCTAGAGTCTAATAGAAATAGACACATAGCTATAGAGGTTGGCCGTTTGCGATCGCACCTCTATAGTCACTTAGTAGACACTCAGGAACTAATAGACAATTAAGAACAAGCAGATACATTGGAATAAGAGGATAGACATAGGATCAAGAGGGCACACGTAGGATCAAAAGGAAACGTGTAGGATCAAGAGGATACACGTAGGATATATAGGACAACCGCAGGATCAAGATAGTACTCGTAGGATCAAAAGGACACACTTAGGATCAAGAGGACACACACAGGATTGAAAGGAAACACTTAGGATCAAAAGGACAAGCTTATGATAAAAAGGACATACATAAGATCAACAGGGCACACTTAAGAACAACTGGACACACTTAGGATCATCAGGACACACTTAAGATCGACAGGAAACACTTAGGATCAAGATGACACTTTTAGGATCAATTGGACACACTTATAGGATTAACAGGACACTCTTAGGATCAACGGGACACACTTAGGATAAAAAAGACACACTTAGTATAAAAAGGACACAATTAGGAACTACATAACACACTAACGATCAACAGGACACACTTTAAATCAACAGAGCACACTTAGGATCATGAGGAAAATCACACAAATCAAGAGAACACACATATAGCAACAAGTAGCGTATGCAGAATAGGATTAGAGGACATACAAAGAAACAAGAAGGCACTTGAGAAAAATAATACATTTGATTTTGTTACAGATGTATTAAACTTAGAATCATTTTACACTTTACAGAATTAATGAAATCAGCAATTGCTATAAGTAGTAACAAATTTTTTAATTTTATGTCTCATATTTTAATATTTAATATATTAATTAATATTAATAAACTTTAGGATGGATAGCTGAAATCGAAAGACGATATCCAACATACATCTGGTGTTCATAAAATTCATTATCAGGTCCAGTTTTTCAAACCTTTTCCTGATGATGAATTGAAATCTTTCTATTCGAAAGCTTGAAACCAAAAATACCTTCAACGTTGAGTTTAAATACCCTCTGATAATAAATACAATAGAGCTAACAAAATATCAATAAAGATGCAATAAGAGCACAAACAACAAATGCTAAATGATACCCGTCTACGATTTAGCCACACAATAAAAGTGAATTATCCGGCGATAAAAAGACTATCAGTATGTAGCGATAATAATACTCGGAACAATTGGGTGGTTAACCACATTGTACCAAATAGTTATAGTAAATTATGATCAAAACACAAAAATATAAATAAAAAATATTTTATCCCATATTTTTAGTATTTGATATATTTCTTGCAATTTTTCAAGTTTCGGATTTTTTTGTATCCTTTTTTCCCTTTTGATCTTTGATATTTTGTGTCCAAATTTTTGTTCTTGTATCCCGGAATTATACATCCTAAAGTTTTTGTTATCCGGATATTGTGTTACTCACATTTTTTCTGCTTGCTAGAAATATGAATATGTGTATAATAATAATAAGACAACGCAACTTCTGTTCATTTATCAGAATTTGAGTGATGGCTCGTATTTACGGCAACATCTAATGGAAGAGATGAAGTTTTTTGCTGAAGAGAAATATAAATGATATTTTATAAATTTGAACGAGTGAATCTAGGATTAATAATAATTTAAATCTGACAATGAAAATGATTAAATATTAAAATTTTAATTTTCAGAATTAGAAGATATGTATAAATACACATATTGTGTATTATTAAATAATTTAAATTCAAAATTACACATTTGTAATTTAATTCAACAATTATCTGGATTGAAATTTTTTTTTGAATTTAATTGAAATTTATAGTTTTAAAATAAATCATATTTATAATCTTAATGAAAATGAATCTATCCCAAAATAGTTAGACCTTGAGATGTTTTGATTCAATATTAATAGATCTGAATTTAAAGATTAAAAGTTTAATGTTCATCACATGATTATTTTTTCTTTGAGAGCCATGAGTCGGACTTTAATTATTCCGAGAAGAAAGTGATTATTGTCATCATTTCTTATTTTACAAGTTCTAATATTACATAATATTATAAGTAGTTCAATTAGTTAAATATATCTTTATTGCAACATCAAAATTCAAGCACGCTTCACTATACAAATTTTGCAAACTTATTTGTGAATATTCAGTTCATGTTAGTTTAGTTTATGATATCCTGTTGAGAAATGTCACAGATTCCTTCTCTTAATTTTAGACAAAAAGAAAGAAAGACAGTCCTCGCTAGTGTCCTTGATTCTTCTCGAGAGATTTATTGCGCAATTTCAAGGGAGATGAGAAACATAGCTAGAGGTGGGGACTTTGAAGTTTTATATTTTAAGTTTTTCTAAAGCAACAAATTCTAATGCATAGTATAGTAATGATTAATAATGGAAAAATTACAGGAAGTTTTCCACACTGGGAGTTTTCACGCATGGTGTTTCACACGGTATCCGGCGGTTTTTCCGAAAATGAATTTGACAAAACCAAATTCTCCGAAAACTAATTCGTCGAACCGTAATTCGCCGACCCAGATTCTCCGAATACAAATTTGCCAAAACCCTAATTTGTCGAAAACAGATTCACCGAAGTGAAGATTCGCCGAAAGCCAAATTTGCCGAAAGACAAATTTGCCGAAAGACAAATTTACCGAAAGACTTATTTAAAACAGAACGTAAAATTACACAAAAGTTACAGAAAAGAAAAGAAAACAATGAAATCATAACCCTCAGTTACACAAACTGATTTTTTAATTATTCTATTTCTTCTACATGATTCTTTGTCTTTTCTTATTTTAAAGATGTTCAAGCTATATTCAGTCAGAATCAGTCAGTCAGCTTTGGGATCATATTCCATTTCATTCATTTGAGCGTTTGGTTGTTTTTAGATTGTGTGTTTATTCATTTTTGTTAATATTCCATGTTTACAGCATATTTTTTATTCAGTTGTTAATATTTTACCTTACAGAAGGTTTTTTGTGGCTGACATTAATCATATTTATTCCATTTATTGCGTTTCAAATATAAAATTGTTAGTAATGAATTAGATATGTTTATTAGACTATTAGATATGTTTATTAGACTATTAGATATGTTTATAAATTCCCAACATACCTCTGTTTTCAACGATAGTGTCACTTGCATGAATAAATTTGTTTCAGGTAAAAAGATTGATTTCTATCAACCCTTTATTAGTAATGCCATATACATATTAATATTTAATATATACAATTAGATATGTGAAATTAACAAAATTATATTGAATTACCGTAATACAAATTTATATAGCAATATTAATGTCAAACTCATATAAGAAATGTGTATTTGTTTATGCATAAGATATACTGATGAGAAATACAAAGTCCAACAGAATGTCATTTTTAAATACATTAAATTTGATTTTCGACAAATTCGTCTTTCGGAAAATTTGTCCTTCGGCAAATCTGTATTTCGGCAAATCCGTTTTCGGCCAATTTGGGATTCGGAAAAAACGTATTAGGAAAATTCGTTTCGGCAAATTAGTTTTCGGCAAATTTGGTTTCGGCCAATTCGTTTTCGGAAAATCAGCCTAGACCTGTTTTTCACATTGATAGTTTCCCAGGAACCATTCTTTTTATTTATATAATTTTATTGAGGATGATTAAAATGTAACAATACAATTTAATTGCCAATTATGCGATATCAACAAATAGAACTTATAATAGGACAAATTCAAAACAGAATATTCGTCATATTTCACTTTATATTTATATTATTTTGTTTTAAATTATTAATATATGATTTTGTGATAAATGAACTATTCTCTGCCAGACAATTCCCCGTCGGGCTCTTCCACGCCAGGACTTTCTCCCGACAGACTTTTCCCTGTCAGGGCTTTCTTTTCTTTTTCTTTTTAACCTGGAAGATTATTTAATATCGCGATTATTAAATTAATTGGTGAGAAAAATGTTGAAAAAAAATCCGTTGCCACGAAATTTATGCCTAAGTGTGCCTTCTCAAATAACAGACCTTTTTTTTGTATTTAATATTATTGTCGTATTTAGAATAGTCCAGTACTTGACTGGAAATAGATGAGACCATCTACTTGAACTAAACCTGTTTTTATTTGTTAATCCTCGATAATAAGTTTCCATTGGACAATTTCACAGATAATGTACGGCATAAATATGCATATAAATCGCGCTGTAACTGGACTACGTTGAAAGTAATGATTTGAAAATTGAAATACTCTTAAGTTAAGTTAAGTAGGTACTTTCATAACAATGGCTAAACCATTGGAAGTTTTTTAAAAATATTAATGTTAAATATAGAGTCGAGCGTGGCATCACTGCATATACCATTTTTATGTCATATGTTTCAATAAAAGTACAGTAGTGGCCAAAATAAAAGGGTAGGCAAGAACAAGTTATCTAAATCTTTAGTTTCATAAAAAGTAAAGGAAACACATTATTGAAATTTGGCACGTATATTTTTTTTAATATTAATGTTAAATATAGAATCGGGCGGGGTATCACTGCACATACCATATTTATATCATATTTTTCAATAAAAGTACAGTAGTGGCCAAAATATAAGGGTAGGGAAGAACAAGTTATCTAAATCTTTAGTTTCATTAAAAAGTAAAGAAAATACATAATATAAATTTTTGCACGTATTTTTATATAGAGCTCATATTTATATGTATGAAATTCCAAATCATTCTATCAATGGTTCGATATTTCACATCAAACATTAAATTTAACTCTTGTCAGAAGTTAAGGGTGGACATCATAAACTTTGAAATAATCCAGGATATTGGCAATTCTTTCTCAGGTCACTTCGATATATCTTCTTAACAAATATCTATTAATTTTGCACAAAAGGAATAAGTTATCCATCTTCCATTCGTCCTCAGAAAATGTTCATATTTCTTTCACATTTTATGTGTTTCTTCACTGATTAGATTCTCCAATTATTATCCAAACAATCTCAATTTGATTGAGGTCAGGGCTCTGTGAAGACCAGCACATTCGAGCAATTTCTTCGTTTTCTAATAGGGTCCAACCTCTTTTATCTGAGTAGTAGGGTACGTTGTCCTGCTTGAAATTTGTTGATAGGGGAGAGTATGTTGACGAAGTAGCTGTTTTATACCTCTGCAATAACTCTTCTGTCCAGCAGAAGAAATGATATCCAAACCATCACACTACTACCTCTTGAATTAACTGTTTTCTTGATGCAATTCAGAGTATACGTTTCCCTAACTGTATGTTTGATTCGTACTTTCCCATTAGAACCGAAAATATTTAATTTTTTTTCATTCATCACTAGAATGTTCTCTTGTCCACTGATCAATTGACCAAACGACATGCTCATGACAAAACACAAGTAACACTTCCCGGTTCTTTTTAGAGATTGAAAGTTTCGATTAAGGGACGAATGATTTCAATCCAACTTGTGTAAGTTGAAACCTAAAACTAGACCTGGACACTGTATCACCAGATATGACAACTATCTCACGAGAAATTTGATCAGAAGTATTGAAACTATCTTGCAAGCTTCTTTGGAGAGTTTCATGATTTTCTCTCTGCTCTGCTTTGGGAAGTCTACCATTCTCCGGTTTGGAATCAACATTCAACCACGCCATACTGCTTATGCTGAGTCACAATATGTTGCACAATCCTTTTGGACCTTCATATGGCAATATAAATTTCAGGGAACGACAATTTGAGACTTTACCCAGTGAAGAAACTAAACAAATGTGGAAAAATTGTGGACATTTCTAGAGGATGAATGGAAGATGGATAACTCATTCATATTGTTCGAAATTAGTATAATTTTGTGTCAGAAGATGTATTGAAGTGTTATAGCAAAGAATTATTCCCAAAGTATTAAGTTAATTGCTAACATCCGGGAATATTCCAAAGTTTATGATGGCTACCCTTAACTTTTGATAAAAGCTAAATTTATTGTTGTAGGTGAAATATGGAACTATTGATTGAATATTTGCCCAAATGTTTTAGCATTTCATAATAATACATATGAGTTCAATATAAAAATACTTGCAAATTTTTGAAAATGTGTGGTGTGAACTTTTTATGAAATTAAAGATTTATATAACTTGTTCTTGTCTACACTTATATTTTGGCCTAAACTTTAGTTACCTAGTTACGTATTATTCAAGTTTTCAATTTGTTGCAGATTCATTATATATGTGTTCAAAACGTAAGGGACAAATAGGTTGGGGAGAGCGCATTTAGATAGAGAAACACAGACATTTGTAGGGGGGAGAGGTGGATTTAGATAGGAGAGATGGGGAAATAGATGTTGGAGGGGTATTTCAATGGGGAAGAGAGGGATTAATATGTGTAGAGAGGGAGATTTCGATGAAAGGAGAGGAGAATTTAAATGGGAGGAGAGGTGCAGTTAAAAGGAGAAAGAAGGGGGTAATATGATGAGAATAGGGGGATTTATGAGGGGGAGATGAGTGTTGAATGTACGCAATGCGCAGTAAAAGCCCTTCAAACCCCTATACCCTCACTAAAAGTTGCTCATGAAAATGGTCAAAAAGTATTCTATTTATGTAGGTGTTATTTCCAAACTGGTTGGGAAAAATCCTCATTCATGATCATTTTCTTCATGAGAAAAAGAGTTTCTCTAGCACAATTAGTTTTTTATTAAAATACAGAGTTTGCGTGATTTTGCGTGGTGATACCCCGTCCGACTTTGCATATCAGAAAAGAGGTAACTAAAAAGAAACCAGTTTTAAGTGTAATAAAAATTTATTGTAGGTGTATTAATTCTAGGTAATATTAATTTTTATATTAATAAATAAATGTAAAAAGCATAGAATTGAACAAGTAGTTTATATATCGCTATTTTTTATAAAAGCTGAACAGGTATTTAATTCACAATATGTTTAACAGTAAAGTTGGAATAAATGAATAAATTGAATATGTTTAGAGTACCTTTCGACATTTGGCAATCCATCAGTGTTGAAATGATGTTTGTGCTTTGTTGTATCTCTAAATTATTTGCAAAAATACGAATGCACAGTCTTACAATTAAAAGGCCAATATGGGCAATACTGGAATCAAAGTCTTGATAACTTTCTTGTTTTATCAAAATTATACATTAATAGTCTAAAATACTGACATTTTATTTGGCGGGGGAAAGTGTGGTAGAGAGTAGTCCTGGCAGCAAAAAGTACACCGGGTAAAAATCCAAATGGGAAAAGTCTTGCAGGGAATAGTCCAACTGTGAAAATATCTAAAAATTTAAATTAAATTTGAATTTTACTTACAAATAAAATAATTGTGATTACTATTGGATAGTATTTTAATAATTGTAAGTTCATATTATTCCAGTTCACTAATTCTATTGAGATGATTTAATAAAAAGAGTGTTTGCGTAGTTACTTTTCAGTTTGAATCTCACAGCAAAACTCAAAAAGTTTATAAATCAACATATATTGTTTCCAATGCAGAGATTTAATTGTTTCTTATCAGCATTTAGCTATCCAGTAAGTTTGGAGAATGTGCTAACACTATCGATATGTTTGTTCACTTGGATAAACATTAGATAATTAGTTGGAAGAGACTCTTGAGAGTAACTACTTAGTATAGATGTGTAAGACATCCATGATTGAGTGGGAGAAGAAGAAAAGGCCTTCACAGTTTGAGGAAGAAATAAGAGGAGAATGTGAATAAGGATTTAAATGTTCCTATCTCAGAAGTTGAATAATAATAGGTCTAAATTTCATTATTGTGAAGAAACATCAATTCGTTACGGTACTAATTTTATTAAGTAATTATTTATAATCAAATCTAACATTTGGATAGAAATTTGTAATATGAAGTTATAATTTTAACAGTAACAAAATCAATCAATTCATAACTTTTAGTTTAATTTAGTACCACCTTACATTGGAATCGTTCCTCAAAAATAAATTCCGATAATTCACATTGTTATTAATTCAACAATTATATTTGTCAGTTTGTTTCCTACCATTTCTTTTTATTAGATTTTACCTTTCAGCCTTGATCTTGATTCAAAGTAATTGCGACATAATTATTCATTCTTATCTATATTTATAATAATTATCATTGAGTCAAATAGCAATGTGAATATCATTCCTTGTGTAACACATATCCAACTTAGAGCAATGTATATTTGAAAAAGCTCAGTATTCCCTATCGTGTTTTAATAATTAGAATAAAAGCAACACATCGAGGTCTTTTAATTTCTAAAATTTTGTAATAACAAAATATTGACCCGTCTGGTTTTATTGTTCGAAATCGAAACCTTTTGATATTAGTGTAAAAAATGAAATATTATAGAATATTTATCATGGAAGATGTTTTGTATTTTAGGGAATATTTCAGAGCACAAATAACCAATGTATAGATCGTATGACACACATAACGTATTCAATATGAGAATAAATAATGATAGTGAACTTCCTATCATAATATCATATATAATAATTATAATATTTTTGTGTAGTAACCTATTTTTTATTATAGATTTATAGCTTTCAAAAGAATATAAGTATTGTTATAACTGAATAAATATTCCAAAATTCCACAACAAAATTGGTGAATCAGAAAAGAATTTATTACTTTCCTGACTTTTTTACAGCAATATCTGTTATTATATTATTTAGATTAACGGAGTTCAAGCTAAACTTTTTTTTGTTATTATAGTGAAGGGAGCAACTTAATATTGGAAGAAGATAACTTTTAATCTTAACAAATTACATCGAATGTATTCTTATCCTCATAGCGATATTCTTTTTCCTAAATAGTCTCCATACAATTATATAACCCACATTTTTCTCTATAAGTAGGTAATTTTCACACTTCTTTCTCATCTTCTTTTCACCATACAACCTACCTACCGCCAGACTTATGATAGTACTAATATTGAGAATTAGAGAACTTTTTCAGTTAGGTACCATCAGTTTAAATTATCAGATAGAAGGAGACGAGGAGAAACAGAAACTGGAGATAAACTGCAGAAAAGTTGTCAGACACTTCTTCATTTATGACAATTTTTAGCACTTTATTGGTGATATATAATATACTACTTTGAATGTAGTGCTTTATTTAAATTTGAATTTTACCATATAGAACAATAAAACCAAGCTGGTTATAATGCTTAATATTGATTGGCTGTTTGAAGCTAATTTATCAAATCACAATTTTCTAAGTTCCTATTATTTTCATAACTTATAAATATATCGTCGTGTACCCTCGTCAAATTTAAATTATATACAAATATCAAAATTTAAGATATTTCTTTTATACATGTGAAATTAATAAATCGAGGTAATAGTTAAATTTAATTTGTAAAGATTGAGGTCCATTGATGATTCCCCTATAAATGTATCAATTAGATACCTTAACTGAAATATCAATTTCATTCGAACGTACAGCAATCCATTGATATATTGCTCTATGAAATGTACCTACCAATTCAATACATAAAATAGCAAAAAATACACCATATTATTCGAACGCGCTGCAATTAATTGATGTGCCCTATGAAATGAACCAATTCGATGACTGCAAAATATTAATCCATATCATTCTAACGCACAGTAATCAATCAATCGATGATAGCTGATCAGTCAAACGCGCCTGACATATTTATGAAATAAGAGCCAAATCTAATCTTTATATTATATTTAATAACAAAATAATTTCAAGGACTAATATCATGTGTTCACAATGTGTGAGTGTATATTATTCATTTCTAAAATATTATTTATTATTTCGATAATTATATTTGATAATCACCAATAATATTATATAATTTATTTTCAAATTGTGTGTTGCATGCATACATAAAAAAATGTATACAAGCAATAAATTAGTTCAATTCATTCATTTTCTCCAGAAGCTCTTGCTTGTATCATAATAAATTTATTTCGTAATCTGCCATTAAGGAACTGTTCAACTTTAGTTTACAGGCATTCTTGGTGAAAGTTTTTAATTTTCTTGGTTTTTCCCTGAGTGACTTGATGTGCCTCACAAACTTTTGATGAAGCGACTAAAGTGATAAAAAAGTCCATAAATAGACTAAAGAACAAATTTTAGAATAGAAGTAAAACAGATTGTCAAGAAATATGTAGGCAAGTTTCGGGATATCAGACTTTTCGATCATGAAGAAAAAACGTATATATTATATAATGATTGAAATTATAAACGTCATGTAACAACAATCATTTACTTCCTTGATGAAAAAAAAAAAATTTAAACTAATATCATTTTACATTATTATCGATAAATAAAAATGCTAGTTATGCGTGTATAACATAACAATGATTTAAAAAATAAATCATATTAGCTTTAACTAATTTATTTAGGTAAAACAGAGAATAGTTCATTATCTCTCGTCCTCTTTAGGATTAGAAATTTTTTCATTTATCCGGTCCATCAATTTCGAATAAATCATCAGTGCAAAATGCAAGAGTTTCCTGATGAAAAATGCCATGGTATTTCATCGATCCTCAAATATTAAATCACATATTAATTAACCAATTATAAGTATTATTTCAATATCGTTCAAGTCCTTATGAGGTTTATATGAGCTTAATATAATTATGACAGAAATATCATTCAAATAGTAAAATAAATAGATTATTGCATCTATTCGAAAAAATATATATGCATTTGATATCTTCAATAAATCATGAATCATTTTATAATTGAAAATGTTATTAGTTAATATAAGTTTTATGTTATTCCGATTTTCCATACGAACTTTTAATGAACTATGTTTGAAGTTTCAAAAGATAAATTACCCTCTACATCAGTATTTTTAGCACTACATTCCAAACTCTGTTTCACAACGTTTGAATATTATTTTTTCATATTCAATCTGGGAAGACTTTAATTCCTATTGCTTAGAGATGTCCCCATCAAAATTTATACATTCGCGTAATTCGGCGTTGACATTTTCAGTTGAATTTGAAAATATCATATATTAACAAAGATTACCTATATAACACTAACACTTTTTATAACTACATGAGTGAGCTGTTATCAAGTCCCTGCATCTTAATTTTCCTTTCAATATATCACACAAACAGCTCATAATGTTTTAAATCAAACTTTTAGCAATGTAGGACAGCACTTACTTTAATATAAATTCACAGTATATGAAGTGGAACGGTGGGACTAACTTTTCCATCACGCATGACTGCATTCAAGTCTTATCTCAGTATTTAATATACAAAGTAGTGTGAATATGGATGTAACCATTAATTCATGTGTCTCAAAAACTCCAATTATTTCATATGGATTATTCTAATGAATTCTGTAAAAAAAACATTATGTAAAAATTTAAATATTTTACTTCATGTTTAGTTATATTTGATATGTTGTATTATAACTAATAATAAATAAATAGAACCAAAAATGATATGATTTGGCAACTCACATTCTCCAAGATCAAATATTTTTTGAAGCTTATGAAAAATGAAATATCGTAACGCAAAATTTCATTTACTACATTCAAGTAAATAAAATATTCAAGAATATTGTATCAACTAATTAACAATAATTAATTGATTCTCACAACCAGTAACAGGACATTTCTTCTTATATTCTTTTCGGAAACATTTTTAGTCATTTATAGAATGTACATACTTATGAAATTCTTAGACAGAAGAAAGTTCTAATTAGTCGTCAGGGGTGATAGAACTTCTTAATGGTCCTTAGAATGACAGAGACAAACTCTTCTTAACTTTATAATCATACGAAGGGAGGCAACATAATAACTGATTATCTACTAATCCGTACACGATGGAATTACCCAAGAATAGTTTCATCTATGGAATAAGTGGAATTTACTGTGATGAGATAGAAAAGTCCCTTAGCTCTTTATAGAGAAAGTTCTTCTTTCTCAAGTACGGCGCAGTGCCTTATCTAACTTATTCACACATTTGGTAACAGAAGTTAGAAAACGAATGGAGATTTGATTAATAAGAGTTATGAACTAAATATAATGTTTACTATGCAGTAGCTGATATGATTTAATTATCTTGAAATATGCATTTTCAAAGTATTTATTATAATCACATTTATAAATATCTCCATATAATAACATTCGAATACAGTTCAAAGGATATGTAATTGAAATTTATCAATCTATTCAATATTCATCCAAGTTTCTATGTTATGAATAAAATGTTAAAAAAAATAATAACTGATTCCAAAACTCTCCTTTTCATATAATTTAAAATTGCTATCATTATACTTCCATAATTCTCAACTTTGAACAAACAATAGTTACTACAATATCTAAAAGAGGACATAAGTATCAGCTTTTATCTTTCAAAGTGTTCTGTGCATAACTTAGCAGATAAGTGTGCCTATCTCTTCTGCATCGAATAAAATGTAGGGTAACTTACGAGTTATCGGATGGATCCAAATTCTGATCGTTAAGGAAAATAGTAGACAATATTTAATGTTTACCATAATACCTACAAGTATTATGTCGAATACAAGTTACATATACTTATATTTTTCTTAAATAATCGAAGATATGCAGTCGTACGATAACTTATAACTTACTCTGTTAACGTTACATAACATATGTAACTCCGCTTCTAAAGTTTAGAACTCTAATAATTTGTGACTGAGAGTACATTACTGATTAGTGATTATGCGAGTAAAGTTCATTAAATGTAGTTACAGTTGCTCTACTTTCATCATTAGATGAGCTGTTTAATGTTACTTTGTCATGAAAAAGGTTCAGATTCTATGTTTGTTAGTGTTATAATGAGAACTGTATCAGTTACAACAGCTTACAAAAATTATGATTTTAAATGGAGAGAGGGAAAGAGATGTAATAATCTTTGAAGTAATTGTATGATAAAGTCTGATGAATGATATTTCAGAATAGAGATATGTTGCTTTATCATTGAGTATTCCATTACTATAATGGTTTTTGGATTATGTTTAAATTTAAATACGTCTTATCAATACAAATACCTACAAATTTAGACAAAAATGATTAATTGATTATACTCTCCAAAATCAAATCTATAATTTTGTAATTAGCAAAATAAGTGTTACCCGTAACCATGGCCACAAATTATTAGTTTTGTTCCTCCCTCTATGTTCTCATGATGCTCCCTCTATGTTCTCATGATGACCCTCTATTTTCTCATGACGTTCCCTCTATGTTCCCATGATGCTCATTCTATGTTCCAATGATCATTCTTTGTTCTCATTATGCTCCCTATATTTTCAATAATGCTCATGATATGTTCTTATGATGCTCTCTCTATGTTCACCGATACGATCCAATAACTCAGAACTTATCCGGAGCATTTCCACCTGGCTTATAATCGTCTAGATTTTTTAACTATTCTGTAAATTACAGTTGTGATTGATAAATAAATAAGAAAACAATTGACAAAAGGGATTCTAGACTTTTTCATCTAAATTTGTGCTCTAGTATATTCTTTATGAATAATCTTGGAATCAAACTTCACAGGCGTCAATCTCTTTCTTCTAGGAGATAATGACGATATTTTGAAAAACATTACGTAATAATGATATAACTGCTGAAATATCTAGCTTATCTCGTTATAAAGGTTTTGGAGCATCATTATTGTGTTTCGGTTGAAAAAAAATAAGAAAATGAAAATAGTACGATGCAAAATAATTCAAATTGTTACTAGAAGTGGATAATGTTGAATCATTTTAAACTATTAAAAAAAATTGAAATTATTATAAGAAACATATATTGAAATAAATTTAAATCTTTTTCTTTTCGTGTTTCTTTATTCCATTTTAAATTAACATATGCGATTATTATAATAAATTACGAAACACTTATATTATAGTTTAAAGAAAAGATATTCTACAGGAATGAATAATTTTTTACTATAAAATATAAATTACAAAAAAATAATCCTTGGAACCGCAGAATAAGGTTTTGATTATCGAGAAATGTAATTTAAGAACGATAGTAAGTTTAAGACATACTTTAAAAACTGTATAATAACATATCATTCTGTCAACTCTGAGATGGGAATTCCTTTACTGTTTACACATGTTACAGTGTGTGGAAAATCCACCGCTCCCAATTCACCACCAGAAAGTTCATCGCACTCAATTCACCGCATGGTAAGTTCATAGTAACTCAATTCACCACAATTTAATTCAAATATATAGCGTCATATTTATTGAATAAATATTACTTGGTATATGAAATAATATATCTAATATAATGATTGTTGTCTCAATATTAATTTCTCTTGCTAGTATTTGGTTATATTTAATCAATCAAAACCTATAAGCTACTGACACAAGATTTACGAGTTGTTATAATCAACTAATTTCCATCCAGGATTTTTAAGAGAGTAGTATTATTTTCAAATGTTGCTACAAGAAAAAAGCATAATCGACTGAGAAATTGACTGAACAATGTTGCGCAGTAAAGCTGTGAAAACTAGCTATCTTATAATAATTAGATATTAAAACTCGCCACTCACAAGTAGGTATCGAAAAAGGAGAGAATTGTATGAAGCTCCAATGACAGTATAATGTGGTGGCTCGGAAACCAAAATTTTGATATGAAGAGAAAATACTCTTTGCGAAATACAAGCTCAATCAATTAACATCTCGAGGTTCCACGTACAACGTACATGACACATGAAGTTTAATTGTATAAATATATATATAATTTTGTAATATTTTTGCAGTTTTAGTGCACTTAGGGCAAAGTAACCAACTTCCATTATGTTTCGTTGTATTTATAAGTTTATTAAGCTATTATATTCGATATTTGACCAACATTGATAAATATTTAGAGGTTCCACAAAATTGTAGAAATTTATTCTTCATTTGTTTGAAAAAATATCACGACTGTAAATATCAACACGATGATTTGAAAGAAGAAGTGAAGCATATTTATGATAATAAATAAGTAATAGATATCAAATACATATAAAATAATCTCATTTACTCCATGATTATTATACAGCAATATCATTCCATTCATATCATATAGTATATATGATTAAACTAGAAAGGACACAATTTTGAAGAAAAAAAAAAAAATTATTGCTTAGTGAGATCTCAAAGTCATACCCTGTATTATTCATGTTGTAATGCTCTTTAAAATTGTTTCCTTTGTTCATAATTATATATAAGATATATAGTATGAATTAAATGATATTGCTGGATGTTAATCATGGAGTTTAGGGTATGGTTAGCGATTTTTCGCATCGACGACTTCCGATGAAATCGGATAAAAAACAAACTGATACTTTCCAATGGGAGTGGTTACAGAGGACGCGATTTAGTCGTCAGAATACGTACGAAGTCGCCAGAACAATATCGCCAAATAAAAAGAATTCAATTTTTTTCATGCAACTAGCGACAGATTTGGTCATTTTTGTGTTTAATTATGTTACTTCCGTTCACTGTTATTGTTTTACCATGCATTTTGGAAATATATTATTTATACTACTTATCAGAAATAATACATACACTATTTAATTGTATATATAATTCCTAATTGTTTATATAAAGGATTGAATTGGTTGTTCTTGTAACTTGTTACTGTGAACATTTTTTTGCAATAAATTGAATATCCTTATAGTTACTTAAAATATTCTCCTTATTTTTTTATTTAAGAATTTCAAAATAACCACCTCGCACTGACGATCAGTTCTGACGATATCGTCAGTGCGAAAAATTCACTAGTAACACAAGTTACTACACAAAGACTTCACTGTAAAACTACAGCTCTATAACTGTTAGACTATCTAGCAACGGTGTAGGACGGGGGGGGGGGGGGGGGGCTGGCTTTCCCAGCTATGTACTATACATTATATTGAGACTAAATTACGTCATCATTAACCGTATGGGTTTATCCATGACCGTCACAGAACCTCAAGATGTTAATTGACAGAGTATTTTCTCATGATTTTGCAACTTTTCCGCACTAAGAACAAGAGGATTTCAAAAAATTTGGTTCTTGGCTTCGTTATGAGCCACTTTACTGTGTATTGCTTAAATTATATCACATTTATGAAACCTTGAATAGTGTTTAAAAAGGAGTCTCATCTACACGTTGAACATTAGTTTATGGAAACTACCTGTTACACTTAAGATCTCTAAATAAATCTATTTTTCAAATTTGGAAGAATTACAAATCTCTATAGTCATTTTATTAATACATATGCTAATAAATTGAATATATAGGGATTGTTTCAAAACTCAAACGTATTGTACAAAATATTTGGATACGTTTTTTATCAATTATAAAAATACACTTTTTTTAGTAGAGATGAAATAAGCAATCAAAAAAAAATATATATTTAGTTCAAACATAAAAGCACTAATCACAATAACAATTGAGAAAAATAATGAAAAAATGGTTTAGAAATAATTATTAAGAATGAGAGTAGAATCAAGTAGCACCATGCAGTTATTACAATAATATTTCTTCGTTAAGGTAATTGATAGAGTCTCTTCTTCGGTTTGAGGAAAGACTGGTTGTACCAGTTTTGTGAATTACAACGGTATAGTGTTCATCATCTATTTGAGAAAAGACTGATTGCGCAGCTGTATTGCAGAATAAAAGCAGCCATAAGATGCCACTAATTCGGTGAATACTGAACAGCTTTAACCCTAATAAGCCAATATCTTATAATACCTATGTATTTAGTTCTCCTTATAGGTTCAATATTTTTACTCGAAATTTGGTACACATTAGTTTAGTATATATACTAAAAACTTGTAAAAAATACGGCACCGTAAGTTTATGAATAAGAAGTGTGTGGTTTTTAACACATACTCAAACCTTCCCGTTCATTCAGATAGTCTAACTTATTAGGATGACTAGGAATAAGAATATTGAGAATTTAGAATTAAAGAATAAACAAAGATTAAGATAAATATAAAGTTTTAAGTATTAATGATAGTCAAATGGATAAAACAGACATTGCCGATGAAGTAAGGAGAACACTGCCGAGTCTGGCCTATCACATGTCCACAAAATTAAGGTAACCTACAAAAATAGAGGAATATCAGTGAATTGATTAAATAGAATAAGTTCTGATATTCACCTTAAGGGCCGCTTATATCCAAATAAGTAATTTCAGCTTCTATATGTTATACTGACAAGAATGGTGAATTATCATGTTTGAATATATGTATATCAGCCAGCTTCGGCAATCATGTGAAGGGACTTTGCGACCCGTTGAGGCAATTAGCAGTTCATTATTAATCAGAGTTGAAAATATGAAAGCAAAGAAGGAATAAATGATTCTGGCAATCGTAATTGGTTAATTAATTAACCCATACTCTCCTAGCGTGTTCATATGGACACGTAAATTTACGTGTTAGTTATCTGAGTGACACTTCCCAACGGCTGACTAAAACAAAATGTTAGATTTATCAGCATGTTCGGTAGACTATATGCCACTGCTGTGTAAGCCTAGATCTGTTTTATTCCCACCTTGGTTTTTAATAGATGCATTCAAACATTCGATGCTATTGGAAACCACACTAGCAGCATTGCACCAAATGAAAAGTATTCAATTATTTTTACTGTCTTAGTATAATTGGTCATATTATTGTTGTGCACTGTAGTAGAGACTACTAATAAATGTAATAGGTTACAAGAACGGAAGTTGTTCAGTGGTGCGTGATTGTTTTCACTTTTTGAACTTTGTGTTGCCATATGCGTGCACGGAAAATTGCCACTAGGGAGATTGCCCTCGTGAAAACTGGCACTTTGGGAAAATTGCCACTGAGAAAAGTGCCACTGTAGGAAAACTGCCACTGTAAGAAAACTGCCACCCGGAAAATTGCCACTGTGGAAGATTGCCATTATAGAATATATTAACAATGTATTAACAAACTGAAAAAATATTTTACTCTATAAAAAATATCGAACTGAATACAAACTATTCGAATTTTATGTAAAGAAAGTTTTCACAGTGACAAACTAAAAATGAATATTGTAGTCTATGAAACAATGACCAAAATGAATACAAAAGTATTCGAATCTTATGTAAAAAAAATCATTGTGTGTTCATCTTTCATTGACAAGTTGAAAAATCTATTCAACCATGAAACGATCAATGAGCCTGAGAGGCACATTTCGCCTGTAAATATTTAAGCATAATTTAATCAATAATTGATTTGAGTTACTGAAATTCTTTGACAATTTTATTGTCTATGACGTAACTATTTATTGTAGAACTGAGGCAATAAGTTATGTTGTTTATCGTTAAATTAATGTAGCAAGATTTTATTTATTATTGGTTTAACCTATTCAGGGAACAATTAAACACATTATGCTAAGAATTAATTGCGTATCAGCACACTCACACCCACCGACGGAAGAATTCACTTAGATTGTAAAACTTGTCAAAATGAGATGTACACATTGCAAAAACTCTTATATAATATATTGTTTTCATCAATTCAGTACCCATTATTTTTGTAATCTTCAAATAAAAATCAGTTTGAATTTATATTTGTACAGTTTAAATTTTCCGAGTGGCAGTTTTCCCACAGTGGCAATTTTCCTCAGTGGCAATTTTCCGGGTGGCAATCTTCCCACAGCGGCGGTTTTCTCCCAGTGGCAATTTTCACAGTGGCAGTTTTCCCACAGTGGCAGTATTCCCAGTGGCAGTTTTCCCGGTGGCAATCTTCCCAGTGACAATTTTCCTAGCACCGCCATATGGTCACGGTAGGAGAATGCGTGTACAAAAATTACTATATTCTTTTATGGACTTTCAGTGAGCAAAATATAAGTCATGCTGTTTAACAAAGTACAGTTTGTTGTATGTCCGAAAATAAAACAAACATAAATGTGAAAGTGAAGAAATAAACAAACATTTCTAGCTATTTTCATAGTATCTTGTTGCAATAAACTGCCAAATAATGCCATTTAATTGTCAACTGGCTCTGATTTACGATATGTAGATTGGGGCAAAGCAATTTGCTGAGACAAATTTCATTTGATCATGAAATGTTTACGATTCAATTCTAATGACATACTTTATAAACAGAGAAAAAAATTGAAATTGTATCCTTAGATTGCAGCATTGCTCACCTGCAAAAAATATAAACGTTGCATTATGATCAGATGCTATGATTGAATATTTTGGGAAACACGGCTGTAAACAGGCAATTAATTATAAACATATAAGATTCGGCTCCTAAGTTTTGTGCCAGAATTCGATTAGTTGTTATCTCAAAGCATTCGAAAATGTGCTACAATTTTTTTACAAATACTAGTTCAGTATTCGGAAACAAAAAAAAAGGTTTCTCGTAACATATCGTTTTTGACAACCTGCTTACTACTGTGGTGCTGTGAACTGAATAAAAAATCGTAGCTGAAACGGCAGTGGCACAATAAGATACTATATACTTGTAGTTGTGAAATCTTTAGACCAAACAGTTATTTGAAGCAAATTATTTTGTGATTTTGAAATGAAACAGTGTTATTACAAATCTCCCTCCTGCTCAATTGTTTGTGGTTTTAGAATGGTTGTTTGTCAATAATATTTATTGCATTAAGAGAGTTAATAAGTATTTCAATTAACCACCTGCTGTTTTGTCTAGACAAAAGGATTTCTGTGGTTTACTTCATAGAAATAACGAGCTCAGGAGGTTCATGTATCCTAAGTTCCTAACAGATTTCAAGTTGGATGTTTCTTCTCTGTGACAGAGTAATTAGTTTTGTCGGAAATAGAAGAGGAACTATTTTTGAATTGGTCGCTTCCTATTAGTTGAGGGTAAAATTAGGGACAGTCAACAGGAGGGTTGAGAACTAAGGCGAATTGGAGAAATGAGATAAGAGGCATATTACTTTTGGATTTGGGTGGTGGCTTAGATGAATGTTGGGAGTATATAAGAGGTGGCTCGATATTATGTAGAGGTCGATGTTGTTTTTACCCTCTGCTCACGAGAGAGCCATGAGTAGTTTACCGGTATTGATAGACCCCGGCGGGTGAAGTATTTTCTCACTCCAGCCTTAGGTTCCATCCTGGGTCTTAGGCGATGAAGATCTCCATCCGCCATACTGTTGAGATAGGATTCTGAACGTGTGACTGAATATTGCAAATCTATTGGTCCCAGCAGCAATTCCCGGACGGCAGAGGTTGCATCTTTTACGGCAGAGTCAAAGCCCAGACGTGATAGTATGAGGGAACTAGCAACTGAAGTCGATTGCAGAATAGTATCTGACGTTGCAGGACAGATTTTAACGTTGCAGAATAACTTCTCATTTTGCAGAGCAGATATTCAATAAGCAGTAGGAGTCTGCAGCCATAGTTACCATCATAGAACCGTGATTTACACGATTTGTCGTCCACGTCGATTAGCAAAGTTCTAGTGGAGTACTGCAGCCGTTACCAAACACTCTAGTACAGTGTTTTCGAAGAGTTTCCAGCCACACCTACTCTACTAGAAACTCAGTGAACCCCAACCGTATCCTTCAGTGATTGTGTCACTGTTTATTTGTGAAAAATATGCTATCAACCTCCAATTAAAGCTTGACCCATTTTCTAAGTTATCTCCTCCATAGGTAGATCTTTGATTAATTGAGTTATTATAACAATGTCATTGTAGGATTTATTATTTTCTCGAACACTTTGTCTGATATATTAGTTAATTAGAGTACACTATGAGTGTTTTTATCACCTAACCTTGTTATTTTGGGGTCTAGGCTGATTTACCGAAAACAAATTGGCCGAAACCAAATTTGCTGAAAACTAATTTTCCGAAACGGATTTTCCGAATACGTTATTTCCGAATCCCAAATTGGCCAAAAACGGATTTGCCGAAATACCAATTTTCCAAAACCCGAATTTGTCGAAAATCAAATTTAATGTATTTAAAAATAACATTCTGTTGGACTGTGTAGTTCTCATCATTACATCTTATGCATAGAAAAAGACATTTCTTTTATGAGTTTGACATTACTATTGCTATATAAATTTCTATTCCGCTAATTCGGTATCATTTTGCTATTTCATATATCTAACATGTATATGGCATTACTAAAAAAGGGTTGATAGAAATCAATCTTTTTACCTGAAACAAATTTATTCATGCAAGTGACACTATCGTTGAAACCAGAGGTATAATGGGAAGATATACACACATATAATAGTTATGTTATTCATTACTAAAAATAACTAACACCTTCTGTATGGTATATTATTAACAACTGAATGGAATATATGCTGAAAACATGGAAAATTCACAAAAATGAATAAACCCGCTAGAAATACTTATCTAGAAACAACCAAACGCTCAAATGAAAGAAATGCAACATTTTCCCATAGCTGACTGACTGATTCTGACTGAATAAAGCATGAATTAACGTCTTTAAAATTAGAAAGGCAAAGAATCATTTAGTGGTACAAAGATAAACACAATGAATAACGAAGAGATAGAATTATTAAAGGATTATTTAGTGTAACTAAGGGTTATTTATGAATTCGTTGTTCCGTCTCTTTTCTGTAACTTTTGAAAAAATTTACAATCTGATTTATATAAGTCTTTCGGAAAATTTGTCTTTCGGCAAATTTGGCTTTCGGCGAATCAATTTTCGACAAATTTGGGTTTCGGCAAATTCGTATTTGAAGAATCTGGTTCGGCGAATTAGGGTTCGACGAATTTGTTTTCGGAGAATTTGGTTTCGTCAAATTCGTTTTCGGAAAAACCGCCGGATACCGTTATTTTAGTACGATATTTGATTTGATGCTATTCGATGAATTGTAGGAATAAATGATTATTATTGACAAGTAATGTAAACAGTAAATAGAACAAATTGATTATTTTTTATAGGAAGAATCTTAACCCATGTAAGTTAATGGCCGCTCGGCAGTAACTAATAACCACGCTATACCATGTGAAAGAAAGAACTTAACTACTGAAAATATTGAATATGAATATTTGAAGTAAAAGAAATTATATAATTCCCTCTCAGCAATAAACACCTCCTTTAGCGAACCCCCGATCATAAAATACGTATAATCGTTTGTCAGGTGACATTATCCCTTATGAATAGTCAACTTTCATGACCAGTGCAATACTGCTACTATTGAAGATGCTACTGCTATTTTTCCATTATAAGGAAAGCTATTCATTGAAATCACCTGAAATTTGAGTAAAGCGCTCAGTATTGAGTATATATAACCTAAAAAAAATATTGTAACAATCGACGGAAAAAAGTTAATCCCAAAGATAATGGGATAATTTGTACGATTGATCTATACATACTGAGTGTAATACACATCTATATTCAGCAGTAAAGTGCATTAAATAACCTGTGCTAATATTTACTTTTCATGTACTGTGTAGTGAGAATGTCAGGTAATCGGAAAATGATCATATATAGTCATATTGATTGAAAACCTCACTGTCTAACCTACTGTCTCACTCGTT
Source organism: Caprella mutica (assembly GCA_947561585.1). Lineage (NCBI taxonomy): Eukaryota > Metazoa > Arthropoda > Malacostraca > Amphipoda > Caprellidae > Caprella > Caprella mutica. Next base: position 121,087 of record CANNZV010001021.1, read on the forward strand.
CAATATGTAATAACCTATTTCGCTGATAGGTACTCGTTAGTGATATTTTTTCAATGCAGTCTCCATGGTAATATTTTTTGAAGAACAACTCTTAATCAGACGTAAAAAAGGTAAATACCCTTTCTATTGAGGCAATTTAAAGGTGGTTGCATTAAAAACATTCTTTCGGATCAAATGAAATAACATGAAAATTTTCTTTAAATTAATCTTCAATATCATTTTTAAATTCTTAAACCTGGAACAATCAGCGGACCTCGTAAACCCAGTCCCGTTTTAAATATTAATTTATAATTTGAAAAGTAATCAACTATTTTTTTGCTGTAAATTAAAATGTAACGAAACAACACATGTATTTCACCAGAGGTCTAGATTTACGCACTTTACTGAAATGTTATAAAACCAATTACAAACTAAATATGTTGCATCATTTCCATTGATTTTGCTTATGTAGGTCTTAGAATAGAAAAATCCGGGAATACCAACAACTCAAGCCCGGAATACCAACAAATCAAGATTTAATAGTAAAAAGTTATAATTCCTCCAGACCAAGCCTCTCAGGCACTCTGGTCGTTCCAGGGAAAAACTCATTTCTTATACATAAAGTTTTGAATCCAGTAAGTTATTTTAAGTATATCCAATTAAATGTATTTCAAAGATCTTCCATTAAGTAGGAAATTGTATTTAATAGTTTCAAATGTCTTCGATCAATACATAAAATCCTTTTTCATAATCTCCTTTCCCAAAAATGTCCTTTTTTCCCGATTAGTGCCCACGAAATCATCAAATCATATATATCTTCACTCGACATTGGGCTGTTCTTATCTCCATTATCTCTGGTTGGGGAATGAACAAGCTTATTATTCTGGCCAGCAAACAGTAACTTGGAACTTAGTACACTGGTAAAAATGCGAGTCAACCTGACCCATAGTTTGAGTCAAGACCAGTATAGGATTCTTTTCTTTTGATTGACTTTACGTGAGTCAATCTGACCATGAATTAGGGGTCTAAAGGAGTAGAATTTTGATCTGGTTTTAAGACAAACTGAAAACTCAAATTTTGAGTCATTTTAACTCGTAGTTTTTCTTCAGTGTATATCTTGCTAGCGGATGTAATAAATTATATATCCAAAAACCTTAAATTCGAAGATATAATCGAAGATAAAACAAATCATCTTTCTATGACGATAAACAATACGACGGAACTCAAATAAAAACTAATTTTGAATTTAAAATATCTATAATTTACGGTTTTTGTCATAAAGTCCCTACTGGACTTTTCGTTAATGAGTATCTAACTCGGAATAGAGCTAGTATATTGCATAACTTAAGGAAAGCTAAGCGTTCTCATCCTACGAAGATAAGTTCATGTGGTTCTCTCAATGGTAGAGTCTATGTTTTGCTTAAATCAGGTCAAACATCTGGTCGTGACATGAAGATTTTTATCAATTCTATCTCTCAGCTGAATGTTTTTTTGTAAAGAATTTGGCTACAACATTGGAAAATATTATCGAAGGGGATAGCAGTAATGTTATTGCAGCTTGACTCTTCAGTATTCAGCTGGTTGTTGTTTTAGATTGTAATTTTCTACTATTATACATTAGGGTTTCCTTTTCTGTGTTTGCGAGCATTTTGTTATTGTTATTATTGTGCGTAATTATGTATCTCTGATATTCGTTGTTGTACCTGTTGTCTGGCTTCATCTATGAAAATGTCTGGGATTTGTGCGCAAATGCTCTTTTCAACTACGCTTATTTTTTGCTGAAGTTAAAATATTATAGGTATCTTTTTCCTGTCCTTTGTCTAATTTATTCTAGTTTCTACTAATAATAATCTCTTTATGTCTGCTGATGATATAGATTCAGATGATAATTTTATTAATCAGATCTATAGCGGTATTTCTGAAAATGAATCTTTGTATTATTTAGTTAAAAATGTAGGTACAGTAATAGGCATTGAGGACATTTCTATTATAAATCTTAACATTAGGAGTTTTCATAAGAATTTTGACTCTTTTTTTGGCAATTTTGATATCAGCTAAAGTAATCCCAGACATTATGGTATTGACGTAAACCTGGCTTAACCAACCTGTTGAGATAGACGGTTATAATTCGTTCCATTCATTTCGTACTGAACGCAGAAGTGGTGGGTTATCGGTGTTTGTCAGACACTCTTATTTAGCACTTAAAATTGATGATCTCTCTCCTACTAATGATTCAATTGAGTCCTGTACAGTGGAGATCTCCCTTGATAATTTTCACTTTAATGTTGTCGCAATTTATAGACCTCATTCAGACAGTATTTCTAATTTTAGTAACAGCCTGAACACTTCGCTCCTGAAACATTCTTTGAAACGTGACACTCTTCTTCTTGGGGACTTAAACATTAATCTTCTTGATCAAGAGAACAACGATATCGTGTATTTAACTGCTATATAATGAGAACTTTCGATTTTATACCTTTAATTACCAAGCCTACAAGATTTCCCCCTTCTAATCTCAATCAAAATGTCTCTCTTATTGATCACATATGGTCTAATTTTTCTCATAATTGTGTAAGTTGCGCAGGTATTTTTTTTGGATGATATTACTGACCACTGTACAACATTTCTGACATTGCCTAAGGCACTATTAATGAGGAATGATTACAGTTGTACAATTCAAGTTAAATTTAGACTTGTCAATGATGATAATTTCATGAAATTTGAAGAAAGTGTCTCTGCTTTTGATTGGAATGTCATCGATAACTACGAGGATGTTAATAATGCCACTTTATTTTTCTTAAAAAAAATAAACGAGATTTATTATAAATGCTTTCCCTTGAAATTTAAGAGAATTAGTATTAAACGTATTTGTAAGCCTTGGCTCACACCTGATGTATTGAGACATATTAAATATAAATCAGTATTCTTCAAGAAGGTGAAGTTTGGTCTCATATCGGAGGTGGAGTATCGTAGAACGCGCAATTTTGTAAATAATATGGTTCGTAAAGCTAAGCTGCGATATTATAAGAATGTGTTCTCTAACAATATTAATAATATGAAGAAAACCTGGAAGGACATTCGTAGGCTAGTTTCTTTTGGCGCAAGTAACCAGGATGTCTTGTCTACTAATGAATGTGGTAAAATTTTGAAAAACCCTGGTGAAATTGCCGAGTGTTTTAACCGACATTTTTGTACTGTAGCTGATAGGATCTGTAGCTCGTTGCCTGTATCGCTTGATAATATCTTGTCATTTGTTCAAAGGAATGAGCATTCAATGTTTCTTGATGAGATTAGTGAGATTTTACTCACCCTAAATAATAGTAAGTGTGATGTTGATACGTTATCTGTCTCAGTTCTTAAGAGAAGCCGATCGATCTAAAGTATCCAATTTCTTTAATTGTTAACAAATCATTCTCATCTGGATCATTTCGTGAGGTCTTGAAGAAAACTGTTGTCGTACCTATTTTTAAAAAGAGGGATCAATCTGACATCAATAATTACCGACCTATTAGTATTCTTCCAGTTTTCAGCAAAGGCATAGAGAAATGTGTAGCTAGGCGTCTTTTAGCTTTTACTGGTCGTTTTTCTATTATATGTAAGAACCAGTTCGGTTTTAGGAGAGGTTTTTCTACTGCAGATGCAATTATTGATTTTTCTGAGTTTATTCATAGTCGACTACCTTGAAAACCGTACACAGTGTGTAAAAATTAAAAGTACTTTTTCAAACTATTTATAGTAATGTGTGTACTGGTATTCCTCAGGGTAGCGTCTTGGGACCTATTCTCTTTATTTTGTATGTGAATGATTTAGTCCATGTATCTCCTATGCTTAATACAACCCTCTTTGTGTGATGCTTCGGATGAACAAATTGCTAGAATAACGTCTTGGTCAATCGCTAATCGTTTGTCAATTAATGGGCAGAAAACGACTGCAGTGGTGTTTTCAAATGGATATCGAGATGTGGATATGTCTAGATGTATTAGTGTAAATGATTTTGATGTTAATTTTTAAGATAGTGTTAAATTTTTAGGTGTAATCTTGAATAGTAAACTAAAATTCAGGGAACATATAGCTAATGTCTGTGATAAGTTATCTAAAGTTGTCGGAATTATTTACAGAGTAAGAGAGTATCCTTCTCAAAAATCATTGATAGGCCTTAAAAATAGTCCCTTCTACCTATATTTATTGTATGGAATTGTTTTGTGGGGTGGTACTTACAATGCTCATCTACTTACAGGCAGTTTAAAGTAAAAGGATTCATTAGTATTGTTATTTGCATGGACTAATGAAGTCCCTTTAAATAAAATAATGCAGTCCCTTTAAATAACAATGCTAATTAATCCTTTAACTTTAAACTGCCATATACGGGTCCTCAATCAGAAAAACTCAAAAACGAATTATTTTTCAACTCTAAATCAATATTTCAATAACTGGAACTTCAATATAATTTTAATAAATAATTTTAAAATAATTTCTTTTTTCCATATAAAGATGTTCTGCCAAAAGCTGTTCGTAGCTCCGTCATCTACAAATTCTGTTGTGAAAGCTGTTCATCTGAATACGTGGGATCCACCACGTGTTCACAAATTGTACGGAGCTCCGAGTATGCTGGACGCAGTCATCGCACAGGCAATAGATTCAGCAACCCATCAGCATCACAAATAAGAGACCACGCAGAAACATGTGGCTCTCCCATCTCACTGGACCAGCTTACCATTTTAAACCAATGCAATAAATCAAGAGAATTACGCATTTTATAATCATTATATATTCATAAAATAAAACCCAATTTAAATTCCATGCAAACTGCCTTTCCACTTTCAATAATCAATAGATAAAACAGTTATTATCCCGTTTTCTTTCTACTCCATATTTTTTACTCTGCTGTTTTTTAATAAGTAATCTCATCTTTTTAATGCATAGAAAATACATTATATTTTTTATTTTCATTCTTTCTTAGGCTTCTTTCTAGACTATAGGAATTATATTTTAAACTTTTATTCATTTCACTAGGAATATAGACTGTTTTTAAATACCTGCTATTCAATCTTTCATTTCTTGTTTCAATTTCATCATATATGTACAAATTAATTTCATCTCCATACAGTTTAATTATATTTTTCAGAAAAAGTATTTAGTTGATTGTAATTTTTTTATGTATAGAAGCAATAAAAATAAAATATTTTTCAGATCCTGAAGATGGCTATAAATAATCGAAACGTTGATATCCTGTAAATTAATATTTTAAAACAAAATGAATTTTAATAATGATAAGGTACATCCTTTCTATTTTCTCTAGCTATATTATATATAGGACAGTTATGTGTGAAAGATATTGGCGGAAAACTATTTGATAACCAGCACTTTAATTTAACCCTGAATTATTTTAGCTCACATTTTTTTAATACACAATATCTGACAGTAGAATATAACGTGCGATAGATAGAATTTTTACATTATGAGATATTTAATCAATGAAGATAAGTTTGTAAGTAGTTTTTGGTTTAAAGCCTAATATGAATTTAAACGAGCAGTTTAAATTCATCTGCCTACGTTTAGCTGAGTTATTGAAGCAGAGAAGGGAAAATAAATCAATTTTTAAAAGATATTTATCTATTATAAAGAAATGATGAGGTAAGTTTTAAATTTCCGATCATATAAGCAAATTTGAATGAAAATTATTATTTTGTTTACAATGAAGTTTAAATAATTATTATTATATACGTATTTCTTACAGAAATTAGTTCCATATGTAATTCGATACATAATTTCACAGCAGTATAACTGCAAATAACCACTCTCTATTTGTTTTCCAATCACCATAAATGCAGGTTGCAACTATATTTGTGATTTCATCAGCACTATTACTGCCAATTACAACTCTTAATGCAATTTTTTATCAACATACAAGTTACAGCGTTACATCTGTATATGTAATTTAACAGCAATATAACTGTAAGTTACAACTCTAAAACATAGTATCAACTTTACAGAGCCGCGTGGTTTCACAATTTAATACAGCCATTAATCTTCCGAGAATTACCCAATCTAATATAACACAGTATATTGTATAACGAATAGCAGAACGAAAAATACGACTGATGCGATTTCCTAAATATTTATATCGCAAAAACCAAACCCTCTCTTTAACAATATACTGATAATGTCTTGACATTGAAATTTTGATGAAATTAATTATGAATTAAATTATTTGAGTATATTTTATTATTTATCTTTTATAGTTTGGTGCAGAAATTTGAATTTAATTTGGCTACAGTATTGTGTTCACAAGGAGACAATAATGTGCAATACATCCACGAAAGTATCACTTCACAGGGATGCATTACATTCACACACGTATCTCTTAAATAATGCTGCGATAAGAAACCAAAAAATATATTGCTATCCTATTTTTTTTTTTCCGCGGACACTATCTCGCGATTTAATACAACATATTTTACTTTCAGTATAGTGGAAGAGCTCCCAAACAATTAGGCTAATATTTTCCGCTGTGAGATAAAATGTATTGCGGATTTACAAGTACTATGAGTGTACAAGAACTTTACTTATCGTTTTATAGTACCATCCAATCATGAAAAATGAACTACAACAGACTCTGAAAATTCAATTACATTCTCTTTTTCATAAATATATTTCATTACGATACAGTAATGGCATATATAGAATATTATAGATATTGGCTTCATTATCTCTTATCCCTAATAAGACGAATAATTGAGAGTAACATATCTTCCTGCCGATATCAGGCTGAGTTTTCTTTACTGGATATATACTTGGACTGCTTATTACATAATTAACCCTTGAGCGCCAAAGCTATTTTATACGTGGAATTTTTTTTTACAGTATATGAAAATCATATTTCTAATTATGCTTCACGTGGAAAATTTGTGATATATTACTTGAATAATAATAATTTTCTCACGAGGGGAATTTATTTAATCCTTATAATAGATTGTGTGAAGGACAAAAAATATCTACTTATTTATGTCTCACAATAAATTGAAAAATACCATAATTAAAATACCAAGTATCATAGATTCAAAGGAAACCAATTTAAACAAATTTGAACAACTAATTTTATATGCTATTGTTCATCTCAGTGAGAATAGAATCTTATATATGTAATTATGTGAAAAAATGATTTGAAATATTAATGAACATCATATTAGACAGGTTTATTTCTATTGTTCCACCAATGAGCCACTTTACCCTTTGGGTTAAGAGAGATGATAAATGAAAGAATTACACATTCAATATAATGATGGTTTTGTTATATAATCTTAGATATCAAGAGTATGATTATAAATATACTATTTGAAATTATTTTTTATCATGTGAAATAGAAAATTATATCTTGTTTACTCCTAATGCTTTGTTATTTGAAGTGTTTGAGATTGAAGAATTAGATCAATTATCCACCAACTTAGTGATTAAAAGAGATATGGAGAGATTATTTAGTAGGGGTTTGAAGTTTGCTTTAGAACCAAATTCCTTATTGCTGACATCAAAAGGAAATTAAATTCTGAAAGAAAGTGGTCAATGAAAAAAGTCTCCAACCACCGTCGGCGACTATTCTCATAAATGCAAAAAAATACTCCGTGAATGCAGTCACATACCATGGAATGTGACGAAAAGGGTCTAGTAGCTTCAATCACAAATAGAAGAGGAAAATGAAGAGTCGATATTAAATGAAGCCTGTAAGCATACTCAACACAAAAGTCTAAGATCTCGTAGTTGAATCAACTAAATTATAATGAATTATACAACAGAAATTGAATTTTTTCCTACTCCAGTCAAGCTGGTAATTAGGAAAAATAGAATACATTTACAGTGTTATTATATATATTCCATTCTTTCACCTAACTCATCTCATTCCTCCTCCGCTCTACTCATTTTCACTACTCATTTTCCTCTTCATTACCTTAAAAGTCCAATGTTTTCCCCTTCAAATGAGCCAATTATCACTCAATATTCCACTCCATTAGGAAGAGTTAATGCAAATATAATCACAGTGGCGGTTAATCTAATGCAAATCTAATGCAGATATTTAATTCAAATATAATGCAAACATAATCACTGACCATTGCTGTGATGAATGAATTGTCTCAGTCCTCACTATAAATCATTAGCATATATGGCTGTACTTTCAGTCAGTGTTATGTAGTCTTGAGAGTAACTCCATAGTTATATACCTCTCTAGTTTAGTGAATCGATTGTTCACTGTAAGATTGTGTTATCAGATGTGTTAGAACTTAGAACTATATCAGTCTTTAATGATATAGATGGTATTTAATAAGAACATTTATTACTGATATCTAAGGTACGAGTGGTCTATTAAGGAAAGCAAATATCAGTACAAGATATTCGGTTAGGAAACGTTAACTGAGATTTGCATTGTCTCGAAGTTATAGAACCCAGTAAGAACTTATTATAGGAATAAGAACCTCACATAACGGTGCCAGTAGACATTACATTGCAAACAAAGATTATAACTTCGGTTGATGTTATTCCAGTAATGGCAAAAAATACCACCTAATTGCATAAGACTTTTTTTATAGTTATGAAATTAAAATTTCACCTAAACATTTTCCGTTTTTTGCTCTCCTCTAAAAAGAAACTTTTCAACCTAAATATGAATAGAAGTTAATGAATTTACACACTACAAAAAAAAAACAGTTTTGGAATCATCGAATGATAACTAACAAAGTAATAACAACATTCTCAATACATGCAATAATTTCTTCAATCACAGTTGAAAACCGAAAAATTGGTGTTTGATAGAAATTTTTTGCTAGTTACCGAAAATCGCTTATCCAAAGAAAACAGGAAAGGAAATTAAAAGTCTCCTAATAATTCTTTGATAACAATGTCACCAAAATTTTGATACCATCTTTGTTTTTGTTCTATCCTTTATCAATATATAGACTTTCATTCTTTTGAAATTTATCAATACATTTTTTTTAATAAATCTACACTTTCTCAAACATTAATGCTGAAAAAACGAATAAAAAAATTGTAGTAGCAAAATGTGTTTATTTTCCAAAGTGAAATATACTGTATTTTGCAAATATCAGAATAATATGTTCACAAATATAAAAATCTGAAATGTGAGTCGATATCATATTTTGTAGAATTTATTCATGTAATATGGAATTCACAGGTAAAACTATGTAAAATATGCATTTACTATATCTTTAGTAGATGACAGAAAAACGAATTTTTTTATCCGTAGTGATGAAATGGGCATTTCACCTAGTTCTGGCTAAGTCGGTGGATTTTTAGTTCTTTATTCCTATGTGACCATTAATTTTCGATGGAAAAATGGGCAAAATGTTGGTGGATCAGCCAAATTACTGGAAATTTATGATTGATTTTTTTCAGCTTTTTCAAAAAGTCAGTGGAATTTTGTGCACCAAATACAGACTGGCGGCTGAGTCTGCCACTCATGTTACAGAGTAGCTATGTCAGTTAATACGAATTAATTGGTGTAAAATTTTGAATTATTTCCTTATGTTCCCAAGTTAATTTTGGCTTGAAATCTTTAAAAATGAGCCAAATTGGCTTGTCTCAGAATTTTTGTGACATTTTGACTCAAAAATTAGCTTAAATTTTTCAGCCTATGAAACATGGTCTACCACTGCATTGTCTCCAATAATTTACTTGTAAACATAGGAATTAATTAGGAATTTGTCTCAAAGATCTTGCAAAGATACTTTTCCCCTCAAAAAATGTCTTGCAACATCTTTGGCGAAATGGACGCGCTTTGCAGACTGGTTAAATAATCTGAAATTGGCCTCCTGAATTATCTGACGACAATTTTCTGATTTATTCCTACGTTTACATGTAGCTAATTATTGGTGAGTTTTTGAGAATTTTAGTTATTTTGGAGAGAAATTTGCCCAAAAATAAAATATCCGGTCATAATCTGGAGAGTTATTGAACACTCTTCGCAGATTAGTCCCCAATTTATTGGCGTCTTCATAATATGGGAGATATTTGGGATAATCTCTATGAACAATTTAGAATTAATTCCTATATTTACATTAATTTAGCTACAATCACTTATGAACTAATCCCTGTATTTACTTTAATTTTACTGTGAACAGAAAGAGAAATCTCTATGAACTGTTCACTAGTTTCTGCAGACTGTTATTTAGCCACTGAAAATTAATGGTAACATGTGAATAAATAGTAAAAAAAATCATCTGACTTTGACTTTGGTAGAGAATTTTATGAAAATATTCTTCGCTAGATTTAAAATTCACTGACTGTGCTAGAAATTTACAAAGTCTCCGAGGAAGGAATTCCATCCACAAGTCTGTGGAATTAACCATGATATAGCTACAGTCTTGTGTCCACAGACTGCACATTGAAAAATTGTTGAAAAAATCAACCAAATGGGAAAATATTGATTTGACTGTTTAAACCAAATATTAATTTGTTTGTCTCTGACTCCCAGCTCATATTTAGTGAATTGGCAAATTTATGGAAATAGCTACAATATTTATTAATGAAACTAGATAGCTATAAACAAAAAAAAAATCTTTATTCAGAAAAAATAAGTTACATTTTATCACAATGGTTTTAATTACAATAGTATATGTTTAAGAATAAAAAATAATTCTTTGATTTCTTTGTCCTTTGGTTTGAAGCAACTAATATAATTTTTGTTGTTCAAATTTTAATGTAGCTATCATATTCTCTTTGCAGAGTCTACAACTACATGATTCAACTCGGCTGTGGAAATTGCTGCTGTTGTCATTTTTATTTCCCCAATGAAAAGTGCTTGGTAGCTGAATGTGTGCATCAAGCTGAATCCCAAGAAAAATGGAACAAGTGATTCTGCTGCGGAAAACAATTGTTCTAAAAGTGAAAAAGGTGAGATATCTCCCCGCAAATATTTTCAAACTCTTGAGAAATAGAACTTTGCAGTTAGTTGAAGACTAATTTAAATTAGCTTCTCTGATTCAGTCACTCAGTGTTGTTTTTTAATATTTTAAACTTTAAATATGCATATTAATGATATGAGACTAACTAGCTACAAAGTAAATCCAGTTATTAAGTGAGGAATATGACAAATTGTTATATATATAATTTGTGGCCTTCTATAATCTAGATGGGGAGTTTGAAGATTAAAAACCATCCACCAGCAATGAAGGAGATGTGCAAATTCTAAAAATGCACCCTTGTTGCTAAATTACGGTCCCATAATAGTAAGTAGTTATCTAAATATCCTTTCAAAAAATGCCTATAGCTATCTATTAAGTGTTTTCAACATTATTTATAGTTAAATAAAGCTAATTGTATACCATTTTCAGATGGAGAGGGATAGCACAGATGTTCAAGAAATGGTGTAAATGAGACATGAAATGGAACAGGAGACATGAAATGGAACAGGACACATGAAATGGAACAGGAGACATGAAATGGAACAGGAGACATGAAATGGAACAGGAGACATGAAATGGAACAGGAGACATGAAATGGAACAGGAGACATGAAGTGGAACAGGAGACATGAAGTGGAACAGGAGACATGAAGTGGAACAGGAGACATGAAGTGGAACAGGAGACATGAAGTGGAACAGGAGACATGAAGTGGAACAGGAGACATGAAGTGGAACAGGAGACATGAAGTGGAACAGGAGACATGAAGTGGAACAGGAGACATGAAGTGGAACAGGAGACATGAAGTGGAACAGGAGACATGAAGTGGAACAGGAGACATGAAGTGGAACAGGAGACATGAAGTGGAACAGGAGACATGAAGTGGAACAGGAGACATGAAGTGGAATAGGAGACATGAAGTGGAACAGGAGACATGAAGTGGAACAGGAGACATGAAGTGGAACAGAAGACATGAAGTGGAACAGGAGACATGAAGTGGAACAGGAGACATGAAGTGGAACAGGAGACATGAAGTGGAACAGGAGACATGAAGTGGAACAGGAGACATGAAGTGGAACAGGAGACATGAAGTGGAACAGGAGACATGAAGTGGAACAGGAGACATGAAGTGGAACAGGAGACATGAAGTGGAACAGGAGACATGAAGTGGAACAGGAGACATGAAGTGGAACAGGAGACATGAAGTGGAACAGGAGACATGAAGTGGAACAGGAGACATGAAGTGGAACAGGAGACATGAAGTGGAACAGGAGACATGAAGTGGAACAGGAGACATGAAGTGGAACAGGAGACATGAAGTGGAACAGGAGACATGAAGTGGAACAGGAGACATGAAGTGGAACAGGAGACATGAAGTGGAACAGGAGACATGAAGAGGAACAGGAGACATGAAGAGGAACAGGAGACATGAAGTGGAACAGGAGACATGAAGTGGAACAGGAGACATGAAGTGGAACAGGAGACATGAAGTGGAACAGGAGACATGAAGTGGAACAGGAGACATGAAGTGGAACAGGAGACATGAAGTGGAACAGGAGACATGAAGTGGAACAGGAGACATGAAGTGGAACAGGAGACATGAAGTGGAACAGGGGACATGAAGTGGAACAGGAGACATGAAGTGGAACAGGAGACATGAAGTGGAACAGGAGACATGAAGTGGAACAGGAGACATGAAGTGGAACAGGAGACATGAAGTGGAACAGGAGACATGAAATGGAACAGGAGACATGAAGTGGAACAGGAGACATGAAGTGGAACAGGAGACATGAAGTGGAACAGGAGACATGAAGTGGAACAGCAGACATGAAGTGGAACAGGAGACATGAAGTGGAACAGGAGACATGAAGTGGAACAGGGGACATGAAGTGGAACAGGAGACATGAAGTGGAACAGGAGACATGAAGTGGAACAGGAGACATGAAGTGGAACAGGAGACATGAAGTGGAACAGGAGACATGAAGTGGAACAGGAGACATGAAATGGAACAGGAGACATGAAGTGGAACAGGAGACATGAAATGGAACAGGAGACATGAAATGGAACAGGAGACATGAAGTGGAACAGGAGACATGAAGTGGAACAGGAGACATGAAGTGGAACAGGAGACATGAAGTGGAACAGGAGACATGAAGTGGAACAGGAGACATGAAGTGGAACAGGAGACATGAAGTGGAACAGGAGACATGAAGTGGAACAGGAGACATGAAGTGGAACAGGAGACATGAAGTGGAACAGGAGACATGAAGTGGAACAGGAGACATGAAGTGGAACAGGAGACATGAAGTGGAACAGGAGACATGAAGTGGAACAGGAGACATGAAGTGGAACAGGAGACATGAAGTGGAACAGGAGACATGAAGTGGAATAGGAGACATGAAGTGGAACAGGAGACATGAAGTGGAACAGGAGACATGAAGTGGAACAGAAGACATGAAGTGGAACAGGAGACATGAAGTGGAACAGGAGACATGAAGTGGAACAGGAGACATGAAGTGGAACAGGAGACATGAAGTGGAACAGGAGACATGAAGTGGAACAGGAGACATGAAGTGGAACAGGAGACATGAAGTGGAACAGGAGACATGAAGTGGAACAGGAGACATGAAGTGGAACAGGAGACATGAAGTGGAACAGGAGACATGAAGTGGAACAGGAGACATGAAGTGGAACAGGAGACATGAAGTGGAACAGGAGACATGAAGTGGAACAGGAGACATGAAGTGGAACAGGAGACATGAAGTGGAACAGGAGACATGAAGTGGAACAGGAGACATGAAGTGGAACAGGAGACATGAAGTGGAACAGGAGACATGAAGTGGAACAGGAGACATGAAGTGGAACAGGAGACATGAAGTGGAACAGGAGACATGAAGTGGAACAGGAGACATGAAGTGGAACAGGAGACATGAAGTGGAACAGGAGACATGAAGTGGAACAGGAGACATGAAGTGGAACAGGAGACATGAAGAGGAACAGGAGACATGAAGAGGAACAGGAGACATGAAGTGGAACAGGAGACATGAAGTGGAACAGGAGACATGAAGTGGAACAGGAGACATGAAGTGGAACAGGAGACATGAAGTGGAACAGGAGACATGAAGTGGAACAGGAGACATGAAGTGGAACAGGAGACATGAAGTGGAACAGGAGACATGAAGTGGAACAGGAGACATGAAGTGGAACAGGAGACATGAAGTGGAACAGGGGACATGAAGTGGAACAGGAGACATGAAGTGGAACAGGAGACATGAAGTGGAACAGGAGACATGAAGTGGAACAGGAGACATGAAGTGGAACAGGAGACATGAAATGGAACAGGAGACATGAAGTGGAACAGGAGACATGAAGTGGAACAGGAGACATGAAGTGGAACAGGAGACATGAAGTGGAACAGGAGACATGAAGTGGAACAGGAGACATGAAGTGGAACAGGAGACATGAAGTGGAACAGGGGACATGAAGTGGAACAGGGGACATGAAGTGGAACAGGAGACATGAAGTGGAACAGGAGACATGAAGTGGAACAGGAGACATGAAGTGGAACAGGAGACATGAAGTGGAACAGGAGACATGAAATGGAACAGGAGACATGAAGTGGAACAGGAGACATGAAGTGGAACAGGAGACATGAAGTGGAACAGGAGACATGAAGTGGAACAGGAGACATGAAGTGGAACAGGAGACATGAAGTGGAACAGGAGACATGAAGTGGAACAGGAGACATGAAGTGGAACAGGAGACATGAAGTGGAACAGGAGACATGAAGTGGAACAGGAGACATGAAGTGGAACAGGAGACATGAAGTGGAACAGGAGACATGAAGTGGAACAGGAGACATGAAGTGGAACAGGAGACATGAAGTGGAACAGGAGACATGAAGTGGAACAGGAGACATGAAGTGGAACAGGAGACATGAAGTGGAACAGGAGACATGAAGTGGAACAGGAGACATGAAGTGGAACAGGAGACATGAAGTGGAACAGGAGACATGAAGTGGAACAGGAGACATGAAGTGGAACAGGAGACATGAAGTGGAACAGGAGACATGAAGTGGAACAGGAGACATGAAGTGGAAAAAGGGACATGGAGTGGAAAAAGGGACATGAAGTGGAAAAAGGGACATGAAGTGGAAAAAGGGACATGAAGTGGAAAAAGGGACATGAAGTGGAAAAAGGGACGTGAAGTGGAAAAAGGGACGTGAAGTGGAAAAAGGGACATGAAGTGGAAAATGGGACATGAAGTGAATAGACAGGAGACTAATGAAGTTAATAGGCAGGAGACTAATGAAGTTAATAGGCAGGAGACTAATGAAGTGGAGGAGGAGAAGAAGAAGACCAATGAAGTGGAAGAGGAGAAGAAGAAGACCAATGAAGTGGAAGAGGAGAAGAAGAAGACCAATGAAGTGGAGGAGGAGAAGCAGGAGACCAATGAAGTGGAAGAGGAGAAGAAGAAGACCAATGAAGTGGAGGAGGAGAAGAAGAAGACCAATGAAGTGGAGGAGGAGGAGGAGGAGAAGCCTAATGAAGTGGAGGAAAAGAAGACCAATGAAGTGGAGAAAGAGGAGACTGCTAATTGGAGATGTATGAATAAGGGGAGAAGACTGATGTTGAGAATGAGCTGTAGGTCAGATGAGAGAGTACAATTATCAGACTATGAGTTTAGATAGTTATTTTCAAGAGGCTACCTCTAGGTAGGCCTTCTTCTCATTATGTTTTTGTTGTTTGTACAGTTTGGCTCTGTTTTTTCTGCTCTGTTTTTCATTTTTTTTTCACTTCTTACACTTCTTTCCTCTTGGAAGAAAGACTGACTGTGTAGTTCTCTTATCCATGGGTAAGCAGACTGACTGTTTAGGTCTCTTATCCATGGGTAAGTAGACTGACTGTTTAGTTCTCTTATCCATGGGTAAGCAGACTGACTGTTTAGGTCTCTTATCCATGGGTTAGCAGACTGACTGTGAAGTTCTCTTATCCATGGGTAAGCAGACTGACTGTGTAGTTCTCTTATCCATGGGTAAGCAGACTGACTGTTTAGGTCTCTTATCCATGGGTAAGCAGACTGACTGTTTAGGTCTCTTATCCTTGGGTGAGCAGACTGACTGTTTAGGTCTCTTATCCATGGGTTAGCAGACTGACTGTGTAGTTCTTTTATCCATGGGTAAGCAGACTGACTGTGTAGTTCTCTTATCCATGGGTAAGCAGACTGACTGTGTAGTTCTCTTATCCATGGGTAAGAAGACTGACTGTGTAGTTCTTTTATCCATGAGTAAGCAGACTGACTGTGTAGCTCTCTTATCCATGGGTAAGCAGACTGACTGTGTAGTTCTTTTATCGATGGGTAAGCAGACTGACTGTGTAATTCTTTTATCCATGGGTAAGCAGACTGACTGTTTAGGTCTCTTATCCATGGGTAAGCAGACTGACTGTTTAGGTCTCTTATCCATGGGTTAGCAGACTGACTGTGTAGTTCTTTTATCCATGGGTAAGCAGACTGAATGTATAGGTTCTTTATTCTTGGGTAAGCAGATTGGTTGTGTAGGTCTCTTATCCATTTGTGTCTATTCGTGCCATCCTTGCGTTGTGTCGACATGGTCACAGGGATGGCCGAGTAGTCAACTTGGTGCATGAAGACTACTTTCACGGTCCCCTCTTCTACGAGGTCTTCTTTTCTTCATGTCTCTTTGGGATATCTCTTGAACCCCATACTTAATAATAAAAATAATTTCTTTGTTCGTTCTATTCAAGAGGATAAGTCTTCATTATTGATTCTACGTAGTTATAGGTAGCTTCATTTTCATAAAAAAAATTAATAAATATCAAATATGAAAATTTATGAATTTTTCTTTCCACCCAAATAAATTTCTTAAAACAATGGAATAAGAGCCTAAATATATTTTGAGTCAATTAATAAAAATAGTAATTCTACTAGTCCCCGTAATAAGAAAATTTGACCATTTTAAGAAAATCTTTATTTTTCAACTTAGATATATAGATTTGTAGATATTTCATGATTCATCAATAGGTTTATGACCATATGCAAATAAAATTCATTATAGCTATAGCTTATATTTGCACAATGTTTAATGTGTATGAGTTATTAGAGTTATAACATGATATTAATTTTTAATCACTTAGGTCCTTAATACACCTGAGAATGGAGATGTAAAGAAAGGATGGTTATGAGAAAAAAAAACAGCTGCTTAATTAAAAAATTATCAGACTAATCTAATATATTTTATGCAGAGAAACCATTTTGAAATCACAGATGATTGTTGTAACAGTGCGAGTTAATTAAAAAATGATGAAAAGTTTCTCAGTCTTTACCTTGCAGACACTCATCACCAGGGCTGGGACAATATGACCTAATAACTATAGATCCCGAGAATATCATAGACGAAACTAAATGAAATGGTATCGAATACTATATACCGCTGGTGTAGAACCATTCAATACGCTTTAATATTCTCCGTCTATAATATTTTTGGGATCTATAGTTTTTAGGTCATATTGTCCCAGCCCTGCTCATCACTATACTATGGGAATGCTGGAAAAAGGAGAACTAGCACTTCAAACATAGCTATCAGAAGTTAGAAATATAAAATGATTTATTATTGGACTATATACATTGCTGACCATCGAAGTATTCAATATCTACTAAGATAGAACAACAAAATTAATTACCATCCTTCACGAAGTATATACAATACTTCATTGGGCAATAATAAACGCTCTTTGATAATTTTTAGAGCATTTATAAAACTCTAGTGGTCTAATATGTTTTGTACGTATATCATTTTATGGTATAATTCCGTTTGAATGAATGCCATATGATACCCACAATCAGTTTCTTGAAATAAACTAGGTTATATTCATCTAAAACAACGCAATTTCAATGGAGTAATTTAGAGATGTGTAACAATATAACTTATATGTTCGGTTCTATTATAAAGTTTTCCACAATAAACTTATGCAATTATAAAAGAACACTATACCTTTATGAAATATTCTCTCGACTAAAACAGACGGTTATTAAATGATTATTTTATCAAATATATTTCATTTAAACTATTTAATAATAATTGTAATAAGATTAGTAAACAGTTAACAAAAAATTATATCATTTACCTATGATTTCTAAAAAATTAAACGAGTTTTCTTCATAATTCCCTCTGTCGAGGTGGCAACAGGCGGGAAACATTCAGGCGCTAGCGGGAATAATTAAGAATTGTTCCCGCGCGTGTATAATTTGCGGGAATAATTTCTCCATGCGGGAATAATCGCAAATACTAGTGTCTAGCAGCCAATAGGAACGGCTGTGCGGGAATAACACAATATTTGAGTATTATTATTAATATTATGAATTTGAACAATGATTTGTTTCTATACGCTCAAGACTGAAGTAAAACAGTAGTTGACAAATTTCCTTATTTCAATTAATTAGTTTCTTTTGTTATATCTGTGAGAATATTTCAAGCTGCAAAAAATATTAGAACTATTAATATAAATTTAGAAGTATTAAACTTCTGCTTCGAAACGAAGGACTTTCTAGTTGACGTCAAAAGGAAATTAAATACAAGGGACTGGAAGAAGAAGTCAGAATGTAAAGTGACTCCTTGAACAAAGTAACCAACCAACAGTCCGTGACAATACTCATGAACGCAGAAAAGCTACTTCGTGGATGCAATCGCTTACCAAGGAATGAATGGAAAGGAACACAAGCACCGGTGGCTGCACTCACGAATTGAAGAGGAAAATGAAGAGGTGATATTAAATGTAACTTATTAACCTACCTAAGATAAAAATATAAGACTTCGTAGTTGAAACTTTTATTTGCACTGAAGTACTAGTTTTAAGCTAAAGTAATTTTTATAAGTCATTAAACGTATTAAGTTGACACCTGAACTTGTTTTCTTTCCAATAGCATTTTTTTTAAGGAAATATTTTCAAATAGAACTAAAAAAATTTGTTTGTTAATTTACAACACGCACTATGTTTATATAATAGTTAAAAAAACATTCTATTAACTTTTGAAATGGAAAAGAAAACATTTTCAAATACTACAAGGAAATTTGAATGATTAATTTACAACACGCAGCTTATATTTAAAATATTTTTTATGAATAAATTGTGTATATGGCGGTAAAACATATATCACACGGCGAGTAGTTTTTGACGGCAAATTGTCCTAGCGGCGAGTTGTCCTCGTGGCGAATTGTCCGCGGCGAATTATCCGGCGGCGAGTTGTCCGGTCACCGTTATTTTTGAAGAAAGATTTCTCCATTCGATCAATTTTTCATTCGAACAATTTTCTACTGGATCCATTCTCCATTATTATAAATTCGATTTAATTTTCGATACTTCGACACTTTGTCTTTCGATACTCTGTCCTAGTACCAATATTTCCTATCACTTGTAAAATGTCTCCTGACTAGTTGTAAATGTAAATAATGTTTGAATAGCTGTTTGAATTCTGTTATTTTGATTTATTATAGAAAAAAATCATTTTATAAATAGTAGATGTCAAATTGTCCCACTAGTTTTATATATTATTTAAATAGTAAATGGCAATCTTTATAAAGAAATAAGAATCGTAATAAATTTTTGTATGTTAAATATATGACCAAAAAACAAAAAATATGGCTGGTGATCAAATGGCCGGGAACCAAATGTCCGAGGATCAAATGACCGGAGAACTTTTGACTGGGGATCAATTGACCGGCCACCATATATATTAGTTTGTATGTAGAATTTTAGATATCTATGTTAGTGAAGTTAAAAATACTACTCTTTATTATCATACTCTATAGTACTTTAGGCAACAGTTATATCAACCTTATTAATTCGTACATTTATATTTCAGTTATATAAATATTATTTTCATTAAACATTTCATTCATTAAGGGGACCATCCCCGGAAAAATAACTAAATTGTATCATTTATTTTTTATTTCATAAATAGGTACCTAATAGCCTTATAAATGCTTGTACAAAAAATTAGAACTCTAGACTATATTGCACATTAATTTTCAGTGAAAGTGGAACAATGAATTTGTGAACACGTACGTACAAAACGATTTCACACGGATAGAAGACACCGACAGAGCAAGAGAGTGGACACGAGAGGACGAAATCGACCAGGACTCAAGCAGACTCGTGAGAGTCGTCCTAAGTAAATTTCGCTTGGCCTTCAAGAAAGATCTTGCAATCTGCCAAACCTTTTGATCAAAAATATTAAGACAAAAATATATTAATATTTGATCGAACGATACAGCGAGGCTGTATCCAATGTAGTGAGTGACTCATAGTGCATGAACACTGTGCACCCTGTTATTTACGATACCTAGTAAAAAACCCGTTTACGGAAACTCTACAATTTCAATTCCGTAAGAGAATAAGTTATAAGAATAAATAGTTCGGTATGATACATCCAGTGTAAATAGTAAATAGTGTAAGTGTTAAACAAATAGTGTTAAAACATTAATGTTAGCGGTTAAAAAAAAAGTATCAACTTTTTGTTTGAATAAAGTGTTAAAATATTTCAAACGAACAGTGAACTTGAATTCATATAGTGAGAAAATAATGATACATCATTGATATTGATATAACTGTGCTAATTCATCGAAGAAGAACTTACTAGTTGACAACAGCCAATTGTGGTATGAACTCAAGTATTAATCAGTTTAATCAGTGGAAAAATCTCACTCAGTGTTTAATATCAAAGCATCAGCAATTCAGACTCAAAATTCGCCGGTGAGAAACCATTGTTTGCTGAAACATCAGATTAAACCTAAACAATCTGAATGCGCAGTCACCACAGCAAAAAATACCTGACATAGCTGTGATTGACCTGTGATCTGTCAACCCACTACTACCCGAAGACACATCATATTAAAAAATTAATGGTTGGAGAGTGCAGAAACACCTCCTGAAGAAACATCAAATCCTTGATAGTTGTTGAGAGCAGAAATACACTGCCCAACACTGTACGCTGACACAATTCACCAACATACACAACCTTTATTAGGAGCTCTTGAGTAGTTACATTATAGATATAAGTGGTGATAATAGTGACAATTTCTATTTGAATAAACAGTGATTTAATGATATCATATAATGATAGTGAGGACAATCCTGAATATATGAACAGTGACCCTATACAATTAAGGAGTGGCCGAATAACGAGACCGCGCATTCAAAACCATCGCAACCCTAAAAAAAACTCACGGAAAAAAGTAACCAAAAACGTAACCGCCGACATGGGAGCGCCTGTTCAAATGACCGATGCTCAATTCCAAGACAGGCTTACGCAGTTGACTCAAGCACATCAACAACCACCTCCAGCAAATGCAAATAAATAAACCACGATGCTAACGGAGACAACTCTCCCGAAATTCACCGGTAGGAGATGACGCTACGATCGCTATTTTGTACAACAAAGCTCTTTCTCTGATTTTATAAAAGAGGCTGAAGCTCTAATGAACACTCAAAGTTTAACTACCGATCAAGAGCGCATAAATTTTTTTATCTGTTTTATCTGATTAAAACGTAGGCGATTTCAGCGCGTTGATATCATCTATAAAAACGCACCCTTCATTTAAGGAGCGTACGTACGCCCAAGTCGTTGATCACCTACAATCACATCACGCAACGAGTCAGGGGAAGAGTATCTATGACTGTATAGATACTTTATTAGCTGAAGTAAATACCAAAATATCCGACCGTGATTTACTCACGCAGGCCGTATGGAATTATCATGGCACCGCAGAGAAACTTTTCGAGTACTTTTTCAAACAGAATCCTGTTCCTGCATCAACGATAAATAACAATGATACCAAACAGGTAAAAACCGAGAAAGTTAATAAGTACACTTTGGACGTACTTTGAGAATTTTGTTTCACCGTTTTTTGGGGTTCCAAGCTGACTACTTCGGTTTATAAGAAAGCTTTCTCCTTTGATCAGACTGGAACTTTTGCCGACAGCTGTAAGCAATTTACTGATGCGATAAATCAAACACCTTCTCATGTTCTATGCTTACGCAATGAAGAACAAGCCGTTAACTATAAAAAAATGCCTTCGCACGAAAACATAGAAGCGTACCCCGTAAACGAAACCCTGTTAGATAAAGAACCGCAAGAATTAATACTCGAAGAAAGCTACGAACTTTTAGAAAGCGAAAAGCACGGAAGCTTACGTCGTATCGAACGCGAACAACCCAAACATAAGACCGCGAAGACAAAACCACGTGTGGAAAAGAGGCTGAAATCACCCGAACAATTTCGTATGAAACACACCAAACAATTCTTACGGATCACACCGAGGAAATTACAACCCACACGCGAAAGGAAACCATAACCTCCAAGGTAACTATGGCAACAGCCATGCTAGTAATTATCGAGGTAATGACAACTCGCAAAATAGAATCCATTCTTCGACCTTTGGTTATGCTCACGATAATAATTATGCAGGAAGAAACATTTCATCTAGCCCATCAGGCGCTTATCGAAATAATTACCGACCTTCTGCAACAAAACCCATCAGGTTACATGCCGGATCATTACGATGACGTTAAACTAGAAAAGCGAAACAATTTCGGCGCTAGATATAGAGGAAACGCGATGAAAATTTCTAGTAGATCTTTCGAAACACAAGGTTATCGGTCGTTCAAACCAAAGTGCCATAATTGCGGAAGTGACAAACATTTTAGTAAGTTTTGTAAGAACGCAGTGAGTAAGAGAGAGAGAGAGAAATCGAGTGAGAAGAAACATGAATGAGAGGAGTTCAAAGGAACAAGAATGAGTCGAATCGAAAAAATGCCACGAGCAAAAAGGAGAGGGAATTCAATTTTATATATGAGAACCAAGTTTCAGAACCGTAGCTTCATTAATAAAAAAAGTTTTCAAAATCGGTGATGGTCCCCTTAATAATATGAAATAGTTTACCTTCATTAGCGTTTCTTTGAAATGCTGCTAAAGAATGCTTTTAAAGTTTTAATCCCTTTCTGAAGTAAAACCTAAGTTGCGCATTACTTCTATTTGTCGGCATAACGGGACACTTTTCCCGTTACATATATTCCTGAAACTTGAAATCCACGAACACAAAATACCAAAACACAAAACATGCTGATGTACATAATTAATTAAAATCCTCATCAAAATCGCCTCCTAAGTATTTCAAATAACGTCAATGAAAAATTCTTACTAGTGGGAATTGGTTCCAATAAAGGTATACATAAAATGAAAGTATTACTAACCAACTGTACAAACATTCAATTAATCAATTCAATAAAAATATTATTTCTTCAAAGTAATAAAATGATTGCTGATGAAACGGCTCAGAAGTTTGGTCATTAAAATAAATTTGTATCTAAGTAAATATTGTCTGAAAAGTTGAATGACGTTATAACAGTTCATTTGAAAGAACCCCAGTAAGAAATACTATCACATTTTATTGAAATAAAATGTCAATTTCATCTGAATATTAATCACCATCTTTGAAATGAATTTTTGACGTCATCAATGGTTTATCCAAATTAATATTTTTAATACTATTAGCTGATTTTTAAATTAGTAACAATATTTAATACAGAGAAGATTTCTGAAATTTATGAATGGTAAGATATAACCTTCAATCATTATATGGTGTCGAATACGATATGTCTATTTATCAATAATGATGCATTGTGTATGTTAATAGAGACTCTAGGCATTGTTAAACCATAGATGATTGGAAATTCAGTAGGTAAATGAGTGTGACCGTACCCGGAGTTTCAAATGTGTTATACGTATGCCTTATCTAAATAAATATGTTACAGATAGAAGAATTTATACCTCAAAGAACATCATCAAGGCAGTCATATGATCTGAAGTAGAGAGGTATCAAACTATTCGATGTTAGGATAAACTCTTGTTCTCCTCAATCTTATGAAATCGAATAATAATATATGTTTAACAGTGTGCGTGCTTATATTTAATATACCACCAAAGTGAAGTGATTTGGGTTCCTTCTTTGATTATTGGCGAAATATTCCTATGTTATTCGTACGGTATAAAAGTAGGTGGTAAAACATCTCGTACAGCTGAGTATTTACTTACTCTTGGAAAATTCTAAGTCAATATTTCGATACCTACTATCTGAACGCATTCGATAATAAAAAGTTCATCGAAATGTGTATTCAAATAAAAAAGTTATGAGCAATTTAATTAGAAATAACGTCAATTAAGGGACAAATCCGTAAATTAGGTAACCTGTACAACATATTTTTTCGCGAGAAATTTGAAAGATTGGTTACCAAATAATGTAAAGTTCTCTCAGTTTTGGGAATATATCCTATTATTGAAGTAATTTTATTTATTTTATAACTTCTATCTTAGAATAGGATTCAGAAACCTATGTATTTGGTTTATGTATTATTACAAGATTAAAAATATAATAATACAAAATAACTAGTTAGTTTCAAAACGTGATATCAATCATATCACTATCATAATTATATTTATTTTAATTAATATAATATAAAATAATATATAGTAACTAGTTTCAGAATTTTAATTACCTAATTAGGTATATTTTATAAGTTACAAAGGTTGGTTCACCGTACCTAGTTTTCCCATATCTAGTTCAGTTTCAGAATCTTATCCTAAGATAGAATGTGTGTAAAATAAATAAAATTACTTTAATAATAAGTTATACTCATAAAACTGAGAAAAATTGATTTTATTTGGTAACCAATCTTTCAAGTTTCTTGCGTAAAAATATAATGCATAGGTTACCTAATTTACGGATTTGTCTCTTAATTGACGTTATTTATGATTAAATTGCTCGTAACTTTTTTATTTGAATACACATTTCGATGAACTTTTCATTAATGAATGCGTTTAGATATAAGGTATCGAAATATCGACTTAGAATTTTCCAAACGTAAGTAAATAGTCAGCTGTAACCTTCATTTACTCCCGTACGAATAACATAGGAATATTTTGCCGATAATCTAAGAAGGAACCCAAATCACTTCACATTGGTGGTCTATTGTCCTTCCCAAATGAATCGGTCAAATACAGATTGAGTTCGTATAATTGAATTCCTGCATTTTACTGGCATCAATTTAGAGAAACCATGCTATTACTATCAAAATTGTAATACCTTTAATAGTAAGATTTACTTATGTGATAATATAGAATACGATGATAATATAAAATTATAATTTCCTTGTTATATCAATCTAACAAGACCATAATTTTATGTTGAGATTCGGAATTTTATATAATATATCCATTACCACGACTAATCGTTTCCTCTTTTTCGTTTTCAGTTTCGGACCTTTTATTAACATCATTCAGGTTCAATATTAACGGAATATTACAAGCCTTAACATTCCCCGAACTAGAAATGAGAAACGAGAGAGACTTTACATTTTAACGTTCGGTCATAAAATGGGTCTTATACATTATTCTTAGCCGTCCTACTTATGCTACCGAAGCATCGTTATTTATGAAGTAATGTTTTCTGGTTAGTGCATATGAGGAAAAAGGAAATATAATGATGAACTTGAAGGAACTTACCAACACAATCTTTGAAAATAAAGGAGTGATAGAAAGAAGATATTTGTATACTACAATAAATATTTTCCCTGTGACCACCAATTTCACCTGCTTTAACACTAGGTGGACTGGAAATACGAACTTTCTCGGTGGACCGTGCGGGTAATTTTAACCCACACTAATAAAAAATGTTATTAGGGCTCAATTATTATGAATGAAGGATTTATCTGTCACATATGACTGTATCATCACTAGATAACGGTATATTCAGAGGCTTTTACTTGGTTTTTATAGTTAGTAATAGTTAAAACATTGTTTATAGTTAGTTTACATTTTATTATAGCAAGTGAAATATTGTATGTACATCAAATTTTATAATGCAAGTTGACCAAACACGAATATTATAGCCGAATATCATCGTTTATAATAAATATCAAAGACGAATATCATCCGTATATCATCGTTTTTACGTGTAGTATGTAGCGATATGAAAAGAACCTCAAATAACCATACTGACCAATATTTATCTCAAAATATTATGATAAATGGAGTCAATTTTCAACAGGCTGGAGGACATTTGCATCACCTATACTCCTATATCGTTTTTCAAGTCTAGTCCTAGTACAATCAAGTGTAGATCACTGAATTGTTCACAAGTCTTTCAGTTGTTGAAGGCACCATGTCAAAATCTGATTTTTCCTCGTCAGATCTGTTTCACCATGAAATTTCAATTATATTGTAGCACGTGTAACCTCTCAGTAAAGCACAGTTTGTATATCTTGATTACATTTATACCTTCACAATTGTATCTGACCAATTGAGTAGCATCATCATAAAAAAAATTGTTAGGGCCAACGACGTGATGACTCCTTTATTGACTACCTCCTTACCATTTGATGAACAATATCTACTTAAAATATAAATGGTTACAGTATTTGTTCTACAGAGTCTGAAATATTTTAGGATCAGTAATTGAGATAGAAGCAGAGAAAACATTATTTTGATATATGTTCTTCATATTCTTGTACATATACGGAGGCTCCTTGGATGATTTTATTATTATAAGACGGATTGTCTTATATAATACAATTCATAGTTCCGATGACTGTTATCTTCTTCATTAAATTCTCAGCAAGTCTTAAAAAAAAGGACCATAAGTTCAAAACTGACGTATTGATAACGATTTTTCTTTGTACCACTATCTATCTCTTCCAAATGAGGAAATCCATTTTCCAAATATTCACACGTCGCAATCACAAGTAACCTGAATTGTTACCGAATTAGCTGGTTCACCAGCCATGTATTGAGTGAACTGATATCGCGAATTTGTTGAAACGAGATGCTCATCAATAGTTACGAAACTCTTGCCTTATGATTCGTCCATAGGTGTTGCCATAAAAAATGTATTTTTTTCTTCATTTGTGAGTGTTCTTGGCAACATATTTACTGGTTTGGTCGTTTACTGACTGTGCATGTGCTCAACTATTAACATATATGTATTGTGCGACCCTGTTTAGACTTGTCAATTTATTATCTCAATTTGACAGCACCCAAGTTTACGTCAAAATGAACTTTTATGAGAGTGGGTTAAAATGACCCGCTGGGCTTTGGAGGTATATGTTAAAATAACTCTTTAAATAATTTAGGAACAAATTTTAAATTTCTCATGAATATTGACCTCGAATATTCATGAAAAGTCAGTAAATTTCATACATATTGGTGCACTAACATAGAAATGATAACGAGTCAAAAATAATTTGCGGGATAATTTGATCCGCCAGTCCACCGTGTGTTGAAGTTGTCCAAAGAGTGTTTTGTGCTACTTCAAATTCGAATCTTCCTCACTCGCTACATCTCCTAAATTCTCTCAAACAAAACAACTCTCATAAAATCAAATATGTATCTAATTATTTTATAAAGAGATATTTCAAAAAAGGAGATGTGATGAAAATATTTTTTTTCTATCTTTACATCTTTGCATAAAAAAATGATATCATTACTTAGAAAGTTTGCAAAAAAATATGTTATTTTTTGTATGAATTACTTTACAACGAGGTTAAAAATGTATTTCAATTCTTGCCTGATGAACAAAACAAACTTTTTAATATATTTTATGTTCATTTTTTTCTTTCAAATTTGTGTTATATCTAAACTGTGAAATAAATGTCACAGATACACTTTCTTTGTAGAAACGATTTACCAAATTATCTCAATAGTAATATAGGAGATAAATTTATACCATTGAGTGTATACTGTATACACATAGTGACTATCAGTTCAATATTGTTCTGAATATTTTCTGAAATAATGAAACTGATGTACTTACATATATAGGTTTCGCACAATTTACCCAATTTTGCACAAAATTGAGAATGCGCTGCACGTTATTTAGATTGTGAAAATGAGCGAAAATCTTGTTGTTGTCGTGCATTTTCAAGATCCAAGTAACGCGCGGCATATTCTCGCATGAAATAGCATATTATTCTAGGGAAAACTTTTCTTAGCTTTTATTTAATTTAAAAGGCGATATTTTTACTCTAAAACAAAGGGGAAACAAAGGAGGTTAATTACAAATGTTTGGTAGAATATCTGATATATCAGTAGATTTAAAATATCAATTTTGTTCAAGTTTTCTTTAATTAACTATCTCTAGCTTAATTAGCAATTTATTACCAAGTTATTATGTATAGGTTTAACTATCACATTTTGATGAGATGGAGCAATTAAATGCATAAATAATTCATTATCTTCTCCATCACTTTTGTTCCTGCTTCATACCCTTCACATGGCTTGCAAACTTTCGAGATTGTTACTCTTTTTCAATTAGGTATCTGTAAATGCTTTTGCCAGTATTTATATTTATTCCCCATTATTTTCCCTCCATATTAAGTCGGTATTTGTTACCTAGTTTTGTACCATAGCTAGTACGAAATTTATTGATGTCGGACATTCAAACGTTCTGACTTTCGTCAGTTACCGTTTGAATGTTCCACAAAGAGGTGATCTCCAGGTATGTTTTGTGTTAGTTTAAGTTCCTATTTTTTAACTGTCTTACAGTTTATGTATAGTTCATTTTTACAGTCAGTTATATTGTTTCCTTTTTCATTCCAGCTGTGTATCAGCTGTGTACCAAGCTCATAAACCTAAAACCTAAATGGAACCTAATACCTACATGAAGCTAAAACCTACGTGAAGCATTGTGCCTAATCTACAGTCATTGTACCTAATCTACAGTCATTGTGCCTAATCTACAGTCATTGTGCCTAATCTACAGTCATTGTACCTAATCTTCAGTCATTGTACCTAATCTACAGTAATTGTACCTAATCTACAGTCATTGTGCCTAATCTACAGTCATTGTGCCTAAACCTTTGCGATTGTGCCCAAACCACCCTATTTGCCACTGAACCTTACTCCTGTTTGACTACCTAGCAAAGATAAGTTTTTCTTGGTTTTTATTTTAGTTGAATTCACTTTATATAAAATCCATGTTGTTTTCTTTAAATTATTAAGTCCGCCTCCACCCTGGGCCGTTCCAATTTACTTACTAATAAATTTGTAATTAATTAATTAATTATTTTTTTTTGTTAGGCGATTAAACTAAATTGTTAAAGTAGTCATATAAAAATTAAAATCTTTTGTTCTAACTAGTTTTTCCTGATCCTTATTTTAAAATTTTATCAAACTTATAATCTATTGGAACGTTAAAATTTACATCTGGCGACCTTGCCAGGGGGGAGGTGTGTCTCATTTAATTTTGATTTCTGACTGGAATTTGTATGTTTTGTGACGAAAGTTTGAGGATTCATTATGCTGACTGCTTAAGTGATCTGTTAATAACTAAACTGGTACAATTCACTTTCTGGAGATCATCCTCAAAATTTTGTTACTGTAATAGTAATACTGTATTTTGAACCTAATAATTTATTCCTCGACAAGGTAAATTAAAGTTCGATTTGTGGCTAACATTTTTATTTTCAGCTACAAAAGCTTGTTATGATTATGATTATAAACGAATAATACAAAATTATTTTGTTGGAAGTTTACATTCCATTGGAGGGCATATTACTATATGTAGCGTTGTTCAACATTTGATTAGGTAAACAAAAATACCGTAAATTGATGTTTAAATACGCGTGATTTTTAACTGACCCGGGAAAATTAATTTTTTTCCGATAGAACTAATCTTTAACAATAAAAAGATTGAGTTAAAAAAAAAAAAATTCCATTTAGTTTTTGTGAATTAAAACTTTCGCAATGAGTGATCCAGAAATGCTCAGTATTGATGATTTGCATGCTAAAGCCACCTCCTTGGGTGTTAGTAATGTTGCTGAATTTGTACAAATACAACAGAATATCTACCGTGAGGAAAGAGCTGCGGCCAGAGAAATTATCAAACTGGAGATTCAAGCTAGAGATCGTGAAGCTCAGAGAGCACATGAACTAGAAATGGCTAGATTGACTTTAACGGCAGAGGCCGAATCTTCTAGAGAAACTAGAAATTCTCACTATCTTTCAGCTATTCAACCGAAACTACCAAACTATAGAGATGGAGACGATCTAGCAAGCTATTTAGATCGCTTCGAAAGGATTGCTACTTTACTAGAAATTCCTATAGAAAAATGGGCCGTTCATTTGGGTTCCCTATTATCTGGTAAAGCTCTAGATATTTATACTTGTGCGTCTGAACAAGATACTAGTACTTATGGGGGGCTTAAAGATGTGCTCCTTGCTGGTTTTCATAAGACTACTGATTCATATAGGTTGGATTTCCGATCTATGAAAATTATCCCAAATCAAACTTACAATCAATTTGCTACCCAGCTTAAAAGAGCCCTAAATAGGTGGTTAGAATCGGCAAAAGTAGATAGGTCTTTTGATTCTCTTTTAGAATTTATTTTGTGTGACCAATTCTTGTCATCAGTGCCGAACGACCTAAGAATTTTTCTGAAAGAACAGAAAGTTGAGGACTTACCTAGGTTGATTGAGCTTTCAGATTCTTGGTCACAAGCTCATAAGTCTTATCCTAAATCCTCTCTTGATCCACGTGAAAGTGCGTCTATTCCCGATAGATCCATTAACAAAGATATGAAACCTATTGGAGCAATTAAAAGGGACTACTCTAAAATTATGTGCCACTATTGTAAAGAGTTCGGTCATATGCAAAACAGATGTCCTATTCTTAAGGGCATACCAGTGATTAAAGATCACGTTCAGTTCGTATTTTCTGGTGCGACTCCTATTAAATATTTAGCCAAAGGTACCGTTAACGGCCAGAACGTTAGCTCTATTTGGAGAGATACTGGATGTAGTTCAGTTATGGTTTCCGACGAATTGTTTCCAAACCTTGATATTAACCCGTGTAAGAAAGTTGGTATTGCTGATTTTATAGGTAATATTCATTATTTACCTCAGTGTAGAGTGTATATTAAATGTTCATTTTATAATGGGTGGGTTAATGCTTTGAGAGCACCATTAAAGTTTTGTAAAGTTATAATTGGTAATATACCTGGTGTTTTAGATTCTAAAGAAAATCTAGATCCTAAAGTTCAACAAACTAAATACGTTTCTGTTGATACTAGATCTTCAAATAATAAATTCAGTCGTCCTCGGAAGGTGTCTAAGGTCATTGGTATAGAACATACTCCTGAAGAATTTAAAAACTTACAGAACTCGTGTAAAAGTTTAGATTTTGTACGCACTAGGCTAGGCTCTGTTAAAACTACTAAAACAGGAGAATCTTATACTTTTGTGAACCAAAATGAGTTATTGTTTCGAGAATGTCTTAAATCTAAAACACCTTCGAAGATAGGCGAACTTAAATTAGTCGTTCCTCTTGATTGCCGACATACAGTGTTACAATGTGCTCATGAAAATTCACTATCGGGACATTTAAGCCATCGGAAAACTAAAATGAGAATAAGAGACTATTTCTTTTGGCCTAGTATGGATATGGACATCCGTCATTTTTGTAAAAGTTGTGACTCGTGTCACGAAGGCAGTCAAGGGACTAGTCTTAAGAGTTCCTTTGAAGCAAGAACTTAGAATTAACCTAATGAACACGCATGAAATACCTAATGTGTGATTTGTTTTGTATGTTAGTTGTAAGTTTATTTAGGTAATTATTATATCTTTCTTATAATGGGGAAAAATTCTTGGAATGGGGGTATTGTAAATGCTTTTGCCAGTATTTATATTTATTCCCCATTATTTTCCCTCCATATTAAGTCGGTATTTGTTACCTAGTTTTGTACCATAGCTAGTACGAAATTTATTGATGTCGGACATTCAAACGTTCTGACTTTCGTCAGTTACCGTTTGAATGTTCCACAAAGAGGTGATCTCCAGGTATGTTTTGTGTTAGTTTAAGTTCCTATTTTTTAACTGTCTTACAGTTTATGTATAGTTCATTTTTACAGTCAGTTATATTGTTTCCTTTTTCATTCCAGCTGTGTATCAGCTGTGTACCAAGCTCATAAACCTAAAACCTAAATGGAACCTAATACCTACATGAAGCTAAAACCTACGTGAAGCATTGTGCCTAATCTACAGTCATTGTACCTAATCTACAGTCATTGTGCCTAATCTACAGTCATTGTGCCTAATCTACAGTCATTGTACCTAATCTTCAGTCATTGTACCTAATCTACAGTAATTGTACCTAATCTACAGTCATTGTGCCTAATCTACAGTCATTGTGCCTAAACCTTTGCGATTGTGCCCAAACCACCCTATTTGCCACTGAACCTTACTCCTGTTTGACTACCTAGCAAAGATAAGTTTTTCTTGGTTTTTATTTTAGTTGAATTCACTTTATATAAAATCCATGTTGTTTTCTTTAAATTATTAAGTCCGCCTCCACCCTGGGCCGTTCCAATTTACTTACTAATAAATTTGTAATTAATTAATTAATTATTTTTTTTTGTTAGGCGATTAAACTAAATTGTTAAAGTAGTCATATAAAAATTAAAATCTTTTGTTCTAACTAGTTTTTCCTGATCCTTATTTTAAAATTTTATCAAACTTATAATCTATTGGAACGTTAAAATTTACAGTATCTTAAAAAACGCACAGCGCATTCTCGGGTTTGTGCAAATCAGAAAATGGTGCGAAATGCTTCCATATCGAGTATGTAATATCTCCGACATTTTAAAGTAAGAGTTTCTTTCTTTGCAAAATTTCCCCCTGTAAGAATAACAAAGTAACTGTTTCTTTGAAGAGAGTGGCGAGTTTTGAATAATAAATATAGCATAAATATCAGTGCCAGTGAACTCGACTATCAGTTTGAAATATCAGAGGAATTTTTGGAAATATCAGAAGATGGGAAATATCAGAGGAATTGTTGATATTGCTGATTGTTTGAGAAATGCAAAGGGAAATGACGAACAATATTGGTGTTATATGAAGTTAGCAAGATTTTTTCTTTGAATATCATGTAAAATATATTTAATTTACAGCTGTAGACACTATATTATACAATGCATCAGCATACATATATGTTTTACACAGAATACAATTTTAATTTTAAATTGACGTTCAGATTAAATAGTTAATAAATATAATCTTAAATTGAATTATAAAATATGTATATATAATAAGGACGCAAACTCGGAACGTAACATACTTAATTTCAATGAGAATAATAACATTTAAAATATACGGTTCTAGGTATATTCCACCTCGGTATATTCCACCATGGTAAATTCCACCCAGGTATATTTCACCCCGGTATATTCCACGCCGGTAAATTCCACCCCAATGCCAGTACTCATTTGGGTGAAAATAGAAAGACAAATATTATATTATTAGATGGTTATTTATTTGTTAAATACTGCGTAACCAAGAATAAAGAACTCAAACGATATCCTGAGACATTTAGATAATATTTCATCCTAATAGACACAAATACAAATATTCACAATATGGGAGTTTATTTTATAATTTATATGTTGAGCATGTTTATATTATTTCTTTCTTAACATGAAACTGCAGTATCTGTTCTTACAAAAATGGTTGAAAGAGGTTTGGTCTAAAAACCTCCTGATCAAAAAAAAGAAAACATGCAAAATACCACTGATGAGAAAAAAAGCCTTCGGTCAAAAATCAATTTAGACCACTTTAAGATAACAAGAAGTACTATATGACATCATCATACAGTTAATATCGCTGTCGTCTTGGCGATATAGTGGTGGAAATAAACTTGTGATTGAAAATCTAAATATCTCAACTGTTAAAGAGCATTAACACTACCTTTCTTTCTTTGCTGTTCTATCACATGTGTTAAAATATACAACTTGTGATTGATCAACAGAAGGTTTAATTAGTACTTTGAAAAGGCAAAATACCTAGTATTATATAAAATATTAATAAATGATTAATATTTATAACTCAGCAAACCTAACCCGTAAAGTGGTGTGGAACTTACCGGGGTGGAATATACCTAGGGTGGAATATACCGGGGTGGAATATACCGGAGTGGAATTTACCGGGGTGGAATATACCGGTCACCAAAATATACATACATAGCAGATTAAAGTGAATCTATATATCTGACAATACAAGCAAAGAAAATTTATGTTTCTTTAAAGGATCTCAGACTGCTCAGTTATATCTCCTAATAGAAAGTATTATCAAGCTCTATCGCCTGAGGTAATTTCATGAAGTCAACCGTACTCACTACTCAAATATTGCATCATCATAGTGATATAATATATAGACTTATTAGATATCATCGCGAACATATCATCTTAAAGGAAAGAGAAACTTTTTAGTTGGATGACGTTGTCACAATGTTTTTGAAACAATGAATCAAATTATTCTTCGATTTGAGAATTATCATAAAAATTACCCTATTGCCGTAAAATGACTTTATTTTATATGTTTTTATATATGAAATAGTGTACCTTTTCTCAGCACCTTGAATAACCTGAGAATAATAGTATAACATTTCAATATTTTACTAATTACTCAAAGTTAATCCATTTCAAATACCAGAAGACCAAAAACACATCCATGACACATTATCTGCTGATTGTAAAATTAGTAATAATTATTATATACAGTATATATACTTTTTAATATTTGACCAGACCGTAAATCAGTAAGGTACCTTACAACTAACAGTACTCATTCTCCTATGAAAATGATTGAAATTTTGTTAATATTTTATTCTCTTACTGGTAATAAATATTCATAACTATTTCCTTTCATACTATTACGTTTGTTGGTGTCATATATTTTATACCCTGCAAAATATGTCTCAATATCCCTTTGGACTGGATTCATCTTGTATTTTATTTCGTGCATGTCCTCTTCATTGGTATTTCTTTTTCACTGTCCATAAATTGATCGTGTCGTAAACGCCAAATACTGTCCAGAGATTTTATTTATTCCTGGACAAACAAGTTACCTGATTTTCAATCGAAAATAGCCCTAAAATGACATAACTTATTTATTTACTCGTTCCAACTTAGTTTTCGTTGTTGGATTTGTTTTGAGATAGTTTATGTCTTAATTCTTTACAAATGAAAGAAATAAATCCTGCTAAGTATAAACAAAGTAAATAATTGGAGCTAAAAATTTAAAAAAATTAAATTTTCAATAAGTAAGGAATATTTCAAGTTAAGATAGCGACCATCAGATAA
The DNA here is from genome assembly GCA_947561585.1 of Caprella mutica. Lineage (NCBI taxonomy): Eukaryota > Metazoa > Arthropoda > Malacostraca > Amphipoda > Caprellidae > Caprella > Caprella mutica. The sequence goes on from CANNZV010001021.1 coordinate 156,174, forward strand.
ACGAGTTACTTTGATATTTAATGAACTATCGGAAGAAGTGACAGTACTTTATTGTACTATCAGAGAAAAGTATCAGTATTTTAATGTACTATTAGATAAAATAGTCATTGTGATAATGTACTATCAGAGACAAGAGTATCAGGAATAGAGTATATGTTATAATATACTAAAATAAGAGTCTATGTGAAAACATACTATCAGAGAAAAGTGTCACTGTGATGATGTACTATCAGAGAAAAGTGTCATTGTGATGATGTACTATCAGAGGAAAGTGTCACTGTGATGATGTACTATCAGAGGAAAGTGTCACTGTGGTGATGTACTATCAGAGAAAAGTGTCACTGTGATGATGTACTATCAGAGAAAAGTGTCACTGTGGTGATGTACTATCAGAGAAAAGTGTCACAGTGATGATGTACTATCAGAGAAAAGTGTCACTGTGATGATGTACTATCAGAGAAAAGAGTCACTGTGATGATGTACTATCAGAGAAAAGAGTCACTGTGATGATGTACAATCAGAGAAAAGAGTCACTGTGATGATGTACTGTCAGAGAAAAGAGTCACTGTGATGATGTACTATCAGAGAGAAGTGTCACTGTGATGATGTACTATCAGAGAAAAGAGTCACTGTGATTATGTACTATCAGAGAAAAGAGTCACTGTGATGATGTACTATCAGAGAAAAGAGTCACTGTGATGATGTACTATCAGAGAAAAGAGTCACTGTGATGATGTACTATCAGAGAAAAGAGTCACTGTGATGATGTACTATCAGAGAAAAGAGTCACTGTTATGACGTATTTTCAGAGAAAAGAATCACTGTGATACTATCGGAGAAGTGAGCAGCTGTGATGTAGTGACAGAAAAAAAGACAGTCACTGCGTGATGATATTTTAATAATTCACATTTTTTTTCTTACTAAATATTTGCCAATATTACCAATAAGTTCTCTTGTACCAATACCAGTTTTAAAGTAGCTACAAACATTTCTACAATTTGTAAAGTTTCTTTTCGTAATTCGTTATTATTAAACGGTGAAAAACATTTCGTGGATGCACTCTCCTCTGACTGATCCAGTGTAGACACAATCTAATATCATAAACTAATTTTGATAAGTGATTCATTCTGTATTTAGACATTAATTAGGAGGAATATTTACCATGTTTCTAAAATTTTTCATTTTGTCGTCAACTTTAATTTGGCTTCTGGTGTTCGGCTTCCAGACGTTATTATTATTCTCCCAAACCTCATATTCGAATACTCTACGTGAGAATGTAAATTTCATATCAGTTGCATAGCTTGAGGTCATTTTTACTTTTTTCGCATCATTTGAAGAAACATATTCCTTTTGTGAAAAGAACTATGACCTTCACATCATGTGAATATTTTTCACTGAATTCATAGCTCTAGTGCTGAAAAATATCTTAGGACTAATTTCTCGTATACCTCGTTTAATTTTTATTAACCAAATTACCAAACATAATGTCCGTTCATTAAATTGTCATCATAATTCTCATTTTGATTGGAAAATAAGGGTTGATTCGTCTTTTTATAATTTAATAGTTAGATAGACATTCAGATACATAGATATAATCATATATTCACACATATATATCGCACTCTTTGTGAAATATATATGTATTCAATTCAATAAAAGAATATTTTTATGGAAACTAATATATTTCAATACCTTTGTGTTCATTCAACAGGAATCCAAAAGTTCTTCTTTTCAGAACTTATAGAATTGATAACTGAGTTGAGTATGAGATGGTAAAATGCGTACGAATATTCCCACCACCAATATTGAAACAAAAATCAATGGATTTTATTGCTATTCACTAGATCTTGAATTCGATTTCCTTTAATTTTCATTACAGACCACAATGTTCATTGTATAATGTACAAGACAATTTGTGAACAACTGAACATGCACAAATATGGACAAATAATGTTCATATAACATCTACGCTTCTCACAAATTTGTACATCTAATTTTTACTAGTATTCAAAATATCATATCAGGTGAAATTATACAATGTCCTACTTAACACAACCATGTTTATTATAATTATAATAAATATTTATTATAATTTAATATATAATATTTATTGAACGTACTCTGTGGACAAATGGTTATATTTCAAATTATGTCTTCCTGAATCATCTCTAGCTAATAATAATCACTATTTATTATACGAGCTGTTGCAGTCTATATGTCCGATACATGCCCCATTATAACGATTGACAAGCAGCTGTTAGTATGGATATTATACTATTGAGATATTAGTTAAGTAAATGGTTTCAATAACTAAATAAACATTTAAACCTTTCAATGAAAATATTCATGTAACAGTGAAGTCAGATGTAGCTTTTATTACATAAATTGAACTATCCATTAAATGTACATGTTAATATTTGAATCTTTTTTTGACGGCATGCGTACACTAGTGAAAATTCTGACTGCATCATTTCCTTAAATTTCTTCTAGGAGATGAATTGACAGATATTGTAACAGTCCCAAAGTTACCGAGGATCTAAATATAATATACAGTTACCAGACTCTACATATAATGTACAGTTACCAGACTCTACATATAATATACAGTTACCAGACTCTACATATAATGTACAGTTACCAGACTCTACATATAATATACAGTTACCAGACTCTACATATAATATACAGTTACCAGACTCTACATATAATGTACAGTTACCAGACTCTACATATAATGTACAGTTACCAGACTCTACATATAATGTACAGTTACCAGACTCTACATATAATATACAGTTATCAGACTCTACATATAATATACAGTTACCAGACTCTACATATAATGTACAGTTACCAGACTCTACATATAATGTACAGTTACCAGACTCTACATATAATGTACAGATACCAGACTCTACATATAATATACAGTTACCAGACTCTACATATAATGTACAGTTACCAGACTCTACATATAATGTACAGTTACCAGACTCTACATATAATATACAGTTACCAGACTCTAAATATAATATACAGTTACCAGACTCTACATATAATGTACAGTTACCAGACTCTACATATAATATACAGTTTGGGGCAGTTTGGGTGTTGCCCTGTGACCTGCTATAGGCACCTCACAGTCGGTTGGAGGCCACTACCATTGGCGATGGTCGGAGCCATGGTCGTAGAGCAGAGAAGCTTATCTTTCATTTTTTAATGTTCATTGTCTTAATAAAGATAATAGCTTTTTTTTTAATTATTTAAAGAAGGTTTGCTTCTTCTGGCAGGGGGCCTTTTTAAAAAAAAAAAAAAAAAAAAAAAAAAAAAAAAAAAAAAAAAAAAAAAAAAAAAAAAAAAAAAAAAAAAAAAAAAAAAAAAAAAAAAATATACAGTTACCAGACTCTACATATAATATACAGTTACCAGACTCTACATATAATGTACAGTTACCAGACTCTACATATAATGTACAGTTACCAGACTCTACATATAATGTACAGTTACCAGACTCTACATATAATATACAGTTACCAGACTCTACATATAATATACAGTTACCAGACTCTACATATAATGTACAGTTACCAGACTCTACATATAATGTACAGTTACCAGACTCTACATATAATGTACAGTTACCAGACTCTACATATAATGTACAGTTACCAGACTCTACATATAATGTACAGTTACCAGACTCTACATATAATATACAGTTACCAGACTCTACATATAATGTACAGTTACCAGACTCTACATATAATGTACAGTTACCAGACTCTACATAATAATGTACAGTTACCAGACTCTACATATAATGTACAGTTACCAGACTCTACATATAATGTACAGTTACCAGACTCTACATATAATGTACAGTTACCAGACTCTACATATAATGTACAGTTACCAGACTCTACATATAATGTACAGTTACCAGACTCTACATATAATATACAGTTATACCAGACTCTACATATAATATACAGTTATACCAGACTCTACATATAATATACAGTTACCAGACTCTACATATAATGTACAGTTACCAGACTCTACATATAATATACAGTTACCAGACTCTACATATAATGTACAGTTACCAGACTCTACATATAATATACAGTTACCAGACTCTACATATAATATACAGTTACCAGACTCTACATATAATGTACAGTTACCAGACTCTACATATAATGTACAGTTACCAGACTCTACATATAATGTACAGTTACCAGACTCTACATATAATATACAGTTACCAGACTCTACATATAATGTACAGTTACCAGACTCTACATATAATGTACAGTTACCAGACTCTACATATAATGTACAGTTACCAGACTCTACATATAATGTACAGTTACCAGACTCTACATATAATGTACAGTTACCAGACTCTACATATAATATACAGTTACCAGACTCTACATATAATGTACAGTTAACAGACTCTACATATAATGTACAGTTACCAGACTCTACATATAATGTACAGTTACCAGACTCTACATATAATGTACAGTTACCAGACTCTACATATAATATACAGTTACCAGACTCTACATATAATGTACAGTTACCAGACTCTACATATAATGTACAGTTACCAGACTCTACATATAATGTACAGTTACCAGACTCTACATATAATGTACAGTTACCAGACTCTACATATAATGTACAGTTACCAGACTCTACATATAATGTACAGTTACCAGACTCTACATATAATGAACAGTTACCAGACTCTACATATAATGTACAGTTACCAGACTCTACATATAATATACAGTTATACCAGACTCTACATATAATATACAGTTATACCAGACTCTACATATAATGTACAGTTACCAGACTCTACATATAATGTACAGTTACCAGACTCTACATATAATGTACAGTTACCAGACTCTACATATAATATACAGTTACCAGACTCTACATATAATATACAGTTACCAGACTCTACATATAATGTACAGTTACCAGACTCTACATATAATGTACAGTTACCAGACTCTACATATAATGTACAGTTACCAGACTCTACATATAATATACAGTTATACCAGACTCTACATATAATATACAGTTACCAGACTCTACATATAATATACAGTTACCAGACTCTACATATAATATACAGTTACCAGACTCTACATATAGTATACAGTTACCAGACTCTACATATAATATACAGTTACCAGACTCTACATATAATATACAGTTACAGACTCTACATATAATGTACAGTTACCAGACTCTACATATAATATACAGTTATACCAGACTCTACATATAATATACAGTTACCAGACTCTACATATAATATACAGTTACCAGACTCTACATATAATATACAGTTACCAGACTCTACATATAATATACAGTTACCAGACTCTACATATAATATACAGTTACCAGACTCTACATATAATATACAGTTACCAGACTCTACATATAATGTACAGTTACCAGACTCTACATATAATATACAGTTACCAGACTCTACATATAATATACAGTTACAGACTCTACATATAATATACAGTTACCAGACTCTACATATAATGTACAGTTACCAGACTCTACATATAATATACAGTTATACCAGACTCTACATATAATATACAGTTATACCAGACTCTACATATAATATACAGTTACCAGACTCTACATATAATGTACAGTTACCAGACTCTACATATAATATACAGTTACCAGACTCTACATATAATGTACAGTTACCAGACTCTACATATAATGTACAGTTACCAGACTCTACATATAATGTACAGTTACCAGACTCTACATATAATGTACAGTTACCAGACTCTACATATAATATACAGTTACCAGACTCTACATATAATATACAGTTACCAGACTCTACATATAATGTACAGTTACCAGACTCTACATATAATGTACAGTTACCAGACTCTACATATAATGTACAGTTACCAGACTCTACATATAATATACAGTTATACCAGACTCTACATATAATATACAGTTACCAGACTCTACATATAATATACAGTTACCAGACTCTACATATAATATACAGTTACCAGACTCTACATATAGTATACAGTTACCAGACTCTACATATAATATACAGTTACCAGACTCTACATATAATATACAGTTACCAGACTCTACATATAATATACAGTTACAGACTCTACATATAATATACAGTTACCAGACTCTACATATAATATACAGTTACCTGACTCTACATATAATATACAGTTATACCAGACTCTACATATAATATACAGTTACCAGACTCTACATATAATATACAGTTACCAGACTCTACATATAATATACAGTTACAGACTCTACATATAATATACAGTTACCAGACTCTACATATAATGTACAGTTACCAGACTCTACATATAATATACAGTTACAGACTCTACATATAATATACAGTTACAGACTCTACATATAATATACAGTTACCAGACTCTACATATAATGTACAGTTACCAGACTCTACATATAATATACAGTTATACCAGACTCTACATATAATATACAGTTACCAGACTCTACATATAATATACAGTTACCAGACTCTACATATAATATGCAGTTACCAGACTCTAAATATATAATATACAGTTACTGAACTCTACATATAGTATAGGTACCAATGGCAGTTATAACAACCAAATTGAGAACTTTTGAATTCATTGTGAACCTTATTCTTATTTGCGATACAAAATAATTGTAAAAAAATATTAGGAAAAGTGAATACATGATATTTTATTGAAATTTTATTAAAATCCCTAAATTTACGTAAACGGAAAAATGTATTTGAAATTTAAAATAAATGTAGATAAAATATTAAACGTTAATTTTGAGCGAGAAATATACCCAGCTAACCAAAAGCTGTTTGTCCCACGTCTTAAGACGTCTGATACCCCTCGCTATAGAGGGATTTAAGACGTGGGGCAAGACGTGGGGCGGGGGACATCAGACGTCTTGCAGACGTCTAACCCTCTTCATTTGCACAGGGGTCTCCCTCTGCAAGACGTCTGATCCCACGTCTTGTCCCCCTCTGACAGAGGGGGACATCCACCTGTCCCACGTCTTACCCCACTCCGTTTTCAAGACGTGGGACCCACGTGGGACAGAGTGTGGATGTCCCTCGCTATAGAGGGATTCAAAACGTGGGACCCACGTGGGACAGAGTGAGTATTCAAGACGTGGGACAGAGTGGGAATATCCCCCTCTGCAAGACGTGGGACAGAGTGTGGATGTCCCCCTCTGCAAGACGTGGGACAGAGTGCGGATGTCCCCCTCTGTAAGACGTGGGACAGAGTGCGGATGTCCCCCTCTGCAAGACGTGGGACAGAGTGCGGATGTCCCCCTCTGCAAGACGTGGGACAGAGTGCGGATGTTCCCCTCTGCAAGACGTGGGACAGAGTGTGGATGTCCCCCTCTGCAAGGGGGACATATCTCTCTTTTGGCTCAAACTACTTCGGTTAATTGGGGTATATAAATATATATAAGAAATAAAAAAAGATCATACTAATTATTATTGCAATTTCTAACCATATTGCATATAGTGTATATGTACATTTGGCTGCATATCATTCATTCTAATATTACATATTGTTATATACAAATTAAATGGGAAGAAATGGAGAAAGAATTGTAGTGGTCATCTCGGGAATCGAACTCAGGACTCTAGTGTGATGTACTATTGAAGCCTGCGTCGCTACCTCTCAGCCATCCTGGACATGGTAGAAGTAGTATTAAAATGATCTTTATCCAACTTGATTACTTGCGTGCTTCTTAAAATTATTTTAAATAAATATAATTTAATATTCTACATTTTGGTATCTTTTATTTTTTAATGTAAATGATACGAATGTGTATAAAGTTATTTATTAATATTTGTATTGATAATGTTAATTAATGTTATTAACTACCTAATTACCTTTAACTGTTAATTAATATTACCTATTGTTACCTTCTGGTGATATCACTACCTTATACCTATCTAGTTACTTACTAGAGTTTACTTATAACTATCTAGTAACCTAGTAGTGATAACCACCAATCTGTACCTACTGGTGGTTATCACTACTTGCCTATTACGTAGTATTTATCAGTACCTACTTAGTTACCTACATTACTGTTTGTCAATACCTACCTAATTACCTACTGGTGTTTATCAATGCCTACCTAGTTGCCTACATCTGTTTATGAATACCTACCTAATTATGATACGTACCTAAATAAAGCTTGAGATAGATATACCTTTTTGGTATAACTTTTTCCCGCGTAAAACAGACGAGGGACAGAGAGGGACATCCCGCGTGGGACAGACGTGGGACAGAGAGGGATATCCCGCGTGGGACAGAGAGGAACATCCCACGTGGGACAGACGTGGGACAGAGAGGGACATCCCGCGTGAGACAGAGAGGGACATCCCGCGTGGGACAGACGTGGGACAGAGAGGGACATCCCGCGTACTTTTTCCCGCGTAAAACAGACGAGGGACAGAGAGGGACATCCCGCGTGGGACAGACGTGGGACAGAGAGGGACATCCCGCGTGGGACAGAGAGGGACATCCCACGTGGGACAGAGAGGGACATACCGCGTGGGACAGAGAGGGATATCCCACGTGGGACAGACGTGGGACAGAGAGGGACATCCCGCGTGGGACAGAGAGGGACATCCTGCGTGGGACAGAGAGGGACATCCCACGTGGGACAGAGAGGGACATCCCACGTGGGACAGAGAGGGACATCCCGCGTGGGAAAGACGTGGGATGTGAGTGGGATTTAAGACGTGGGACAGACGAGGGACATCCCGCTTGTATAAGACGTGGGACGTGAGTGGGATTTCAGACGTTGGAAAGACGTGGGAATTCAGACGTCTGCAGACGTCTGAAATCCCCTTGCCGTCCGTTGACAGATGAAATCTAAGCACCTATCAGAAGTATCTGTATGACATCCATCTATCTAAATATTTCAGAAAACAATTGTTCTGCTGACAGGGCTTGTAAGAGTCCTGAGAAATTGTCTGATGCACGATTGCTCACGAGAACAAATCGGATACTCTGATTATACGTATCAATTTATGAACCTTCTGACAGGGTGAAGTCAATGGTGTTGTTTATAATGAGGGAGTATGTTCCAGCAAAGTTAATTCTTCTTCTCAAGATGGAGTGCAAACCTATTAAAGATGGGGCAATCCCTCCAAAATAAATGAATCATGTAACCAAAGATATTGTCGTTCCAGTGATTCAAAGAAATGATTATTTTGCACATGTCGATAACATATACTCGCTACAAGATGACAGAAAGCTTATTATGGAATTAGCATGGAGAAAAATTAAGAAAGCTCGAAAAGATTATAAAGGAAAATCAATACGAAATTTCATAATTCCATGGAGCTAAATTTTGAAGCTGACGAATACATCTGTCTGTTAATTGGCAGCAATCTGTTGTGAAAGAACTACGAATTAAGAATACGTTCTCTTACGATAAAATTGAAGACTTCATCAATGAACAACATCGATTGGATATTCCATAGTTCCTTTGCACATACAAGCCGTGGAAAGATGCATTTAATTAGTGACAGATGCTTCACTTGCAGTTTGTGGACAACACAAGCAGGAGGGCTACTTACGGAGTGTATTTGAGTCCAAGATAGAAATACCTGTATTTAAATAACACCAAGAGGGATTTCATAACTGTATAATAAATTGTTTGCACTTTATACGTTCTAGCATAAACATTAAACTGTTATTTGGGAGCATAATATTATCTAATAATGGAATAATTTCATTTTAAGTAAAAAAATTTTAAATACATTGGAACTATGTACTATCTCAAAACATATTATATCGATTAAAAATGGAATGGACAAAGTTGATGTAATAACTTGTAGTTTGTTAATAAAAGGATTGAAATTTTCATAATTTGTGCAGTTTTATTAATCTTTATATTGCTTTGAGGAACCTACCCAGTTAAAATTCGGTGCAGGATAGGGGCAGCGGAGGGGGCGCGCAGGGCCGGCATCACGGCATGCACAAGGTCGCGATAGGGCCGCGATAGGGAATTTTTGTCCGCTTTCGGAGACCTCATTCTACGTCCCCCACTGCACTGAACTACACTGGGGCGCTACTCTAAACTGCTGACACGCGCGTCTTAACTACAAATGCGCCACCGCGTAGCGTCCGTGGCCACACATAAATACTAAATTTATGTTCAACTAGACAGCTGATATTGTTGTAATTAATCAACAGATGAATAATAATACTTCAAAACTAACTAGGCACACTGTTGTTCAAAACTAACTAGGCACACTGTTCTTCAAAACTAACCAGGCACACTGTTCTTCAAAACTAACTAGGCACACTGTTCTTCAAAACTAACTAGGCACACTGTTCTACAAAACTAACTAGGCACACTGTTGTTCAAAACTAACTAGGCACACTGTTCTTCAAAACTAACTAGGCACACTGTTCTTCAAAACTAACTAGGCACACTGTTCTTCTAAACTAACTAGGCACACTGTTGTTCAAAACTAACTAGGCACACTGTTGTTCAAAACTAACAAGGCACATTGTTCTTCAAAACTAACTAGGCACACTGTTCTGAAAAAAACTAACTAGGCACACTGTTCTTCAAAACTAACTAGGCACACTGTTCTTCAAAACTAAATAGGCACACTGTTCTTCAAAACTAACTAGGCACACTGTTCTTCAAAACTAACAAGGCACACTGTTCTTCAAAACTAACTAGGCACACTGTTCTTCAAAACTAACTAGGCACACTGTTCTTAAAAAACTAACTAGGCACACTGTTCTTCAAAACTAACTAGGCACACTGTTCTTCAAAACTAAATAGGCACACTGTTCTTCAAAACTAACTAGGCACACTGTTCTTCAAAACTAACAAGGCACACTGTTCTTCAAAACTAACTAGGCACACTGTTCTTCAAAACTAACTAGGCACACTGTTCTTCAAAATTAACTAGGCACACCGCACTTGAAACTAACTAGGCACACCGCACTTGAAACTAACTAGGCACACCGCACTTGAAACTAACTAGGCACACCGCACTTGAAACTAATTAGGCACACCGCACTTGAAACTAACTAGGCACACCGCACTTGAAACTAACTAGGCACACCGCACTTGAAACTAACTAGGCACACCGCACTTGAAACTAACTAGGCACACCGCACTTGAAACTAACTAGGCACACCGCACTTGAAACTAACTAGGCACACCGCACTTGAAACTAACTAGGCACACCGCACTTGAAACTAACTAGGCACACCGCACTTGAAACTAACTAGGCACACCGCACTTGAAACTAACTAGGCACACCGCACTTGGAACTAATTAGGCACACCGCACTTCAAAACTAACTAGGCACACCGCACTTCAAAACTAACTAGGCACACACACCGCACTTCAAAACTAACTAGGAACACCGCACTTCAAAACTTACTAGGCACACCGCACTTCAAAACTAACTAGGTACACTGCAGTTCAAAACTTACTAGGCACACTGAAGTTCCAAACAAACAAGGCACACTGAAGTTCAAAGCTAACTAGGCACACTGAAGTTCAAAGCTAACTAGGCACACTGAAGTTCAAAGCTTACTAGGCACACTGTTGTTCAAAGCTAACTAGGCACACTGTTCTTCAAAACTAACTAGGCACACTGTTCTTCAAAACTAAATAGGCACACTGTTCTTCAAAACTAACTAGGCACACTGTTCTTCAAAACTAACAAGGCACACTGTTCTTCAAAACTAACTAGGCACACTGTTGTTCAAAGCTAACTAGGCACACTGTTGTTCAAAGCTAACTAGGCACACTGTAGTTCAAAGCAAGCTAGGCACACTGTAGTTCAAAGCAAACTAGGACACTGTAGTTCAAAGCTAACTAGGCACACTGTAGTTCAAAGCAAACTAGGCACACTGTAGTTCAAAGCTAACTAGGCACACTGTTGTTCAAAGCTAACTAGGCACACTGTAGTTTAAAGCTAACTAGGCACACTGTAGTTCAAAGCTAACTAGGCACACTGTAGTTCAAAGCTAACTAGGCACACTGTAGTTCAAAGCTAACTAGGCACACTGTAGTTCAAAGCTAACTAGGCACACTGTAGTTCAAAACTAGGCACACTTTAGGTAATTGCAATAACACAAAAATATTCTAACAAATTAAATTCATAGGTATTACACTGAGAAAGTAACACTTGTAGAGTTCACTTTCAATGCTAGACAATGAATTGTTATATTGCTATGACGTTAGGATGCATTATTGCATAGGTAGTATACTTGTATAAACACATAGGCAACAATCCTATATCATGAAGATCCTAAAGACCTAGGTAAATGTTAACTTTATAAATTAGTGGTAAATTTATCCACAGATACCTACCTAGAACTAATATTTTTGGTGTCTTTGGCTTGAATATCATACCTACTTTATAAAAAAAAGACTGGTATTGGACTTGGTACTGGAGTTACAGATATGGTATCAATGCATTTCTTGTAAATTCCATTGTGACAATTATTTAAGATTGAAAAGAGAGCTGAACTTACCCAATACTTCATATTGAATAGCATCATGTCCTCTTCATCATCTAAAGACATGTTATAGTTTGAACTGAATATCCTTGATTGTTTGATACATACAAATTTTCTCAAACTAGTTTCCTTTTGGAATGTATTGAATAATTATATTCCTGAAAAGAAAAACAATAGTTTTGACATATATAACAAACAAATTCAACAACATATATAAAAATAGCCTAGTTAGTAACAATATCCAGAGGGAGGAATACAGATTATCATAGAATAAACTCACAATTTGAGTTAGCTATGTATAATTTTTTTTAAATCATCACACTCAGTATGAATATGAAAATTAACACAAGAACATAGGTAGATAACTGATAGAATACCAGTTATCTAAATAATTACTGTAGGAGTGATATTAGCCACTTGCATACTATGCAATAAAAATTAAATTTCTAATTAATGTCCTAAACATTTTTGAGTTTTAGCATGACAATATGGGAAAAATATGCTTTAAATTCAAATATTTATCAAAGTTTCTTGGATTATCTGACCATTTGAGATACTTAGAAAAATATATCATTGGTCAAAGGATTCTTAGACTATGACACTGTTGAGTGAGCAAGGATTTTGACTCAGAATATAATAGTATTTATAACCATCCAGCATCATCTTTCTAAGTATGGCCATCATGAACAAATAACAGAAACATACCATCTCTGAACTATGATTTAAGCACTATTTTTCTACTCAAGTGCATTACTTCAAGTTGTAATAGGAGTGTGCACTTAAAATTTTATACATGTTGCTAATAGAAGAATAGATGAGATAATTAAATAGGGGTGTAACATGTGTGAAAAAATAGTGTCGTGTGTACCTTGCGTCAAAAAAAGTCACTTGCAGCAAAAAAAAGTGATCTGCGTCAGAAAAGTGACCTCCTGCGTCAAAAAAAGTGACCTCCTGTGTCAAAAAAAGCTACCTCCGTCAAAAAAACTGCCATGTTTCAGAGGGTGGAAAATTGTAAGCCAATTTTTGAGCCAAAATTTCATAAAGATTCTAAGTCAAGCCAATTTGTCTCCTTTTTGAAGATTTCAAGCCAAAATTAGCATGGGAACATAAGAATCAATTCAAAATTTAAAAGCCAATTAGACATATCTGAGTTTTGACCTTTTGAAATTTAAGCCAATTAATTGGATTTAACTGTCATACTCTGTAACCCAGTTTGCAAAAGATGCATGAAGTTGTGAAATTTATCTGGTGACTATTATGGCCTTGAAATTAGTGTCCTGAATTATCTGGCAACAATTTCCTAATCAATTCCTATGTTTACATGTAATTATGAAGAGTATTTTGAGATTTCTTGCCATTTTGGAGAGAAATTTAAAAATCTTTGGAGAGAAATTGCTCCAAAAATTAAATATCTGAAGACTGATTGTGCATGTTTTGCAGACTGGTCTGTAACATGGAAGAAAAGTGACCTCCGTCAAAAAAAAGTGACCTCCGTCAAAAAAAAGTGACCTAAGTCAAAAAAAAGTGACCTCCGTCAAAAAAAAAACCTCCGTCAAAAAAAGTGACCTCCGTCAAAACAAAGTGACCTCCGTCAAAAAATGTGACCTCCGTCAAAAAAAGTGACCTCCGTCAAAAAAAGTGACCTCTGTCAAGAAAAAGTGACCTCCGTCAAAAAAAAGTGACCTACGTCAAAAAAAAAGTGACCTCCGTCAAAAAAAGTGACCTCCGTCATAAAAAGTGACGTCCGTCAAAAAAAGTCACCTCCCCGTCAAAAAAAGTCACCTCCCCGACAAAAAAGTCACCTCCCTGTCAAAAAAAAGTCACCTCCCCATCAAAAAAAAATGTCACCTCCGTCAAAGAAAAGTCACCTCCGTCAAAGAAAAGTCACCTCCGTCAAAGAAAAGTCACCTCCGTAAAAGAAAAGTCAACTCCGTCAAAGAAAAGTCACCTCCGTCAAAGAAAAGTCACCTCCGTCAAAGAAAAGTCACCTCCGTAAAAGAAAAGTCACCTCCGTCAAAGAAAAGTCTCCTCCGTCAAAGAAAAGTCACCTCCGTCAAAGAAAGGTTTCTAGCGAAAGTAACCTAATTTTATTGCTCCATTTATCTAAATTTTAAAATTATGTTGTCTCTTTAAATGTAGCTAATGCCAAAATTTACATGGGAATAGGTACCTCAATGTATTGAAACTGTCAAGATGCATCATTATATAATCTAAATAATCACCATCATGTCATGTTCAAGAGACTGGAAGATTGTAAGCCAATTTCGAGCCAAAATTTAAATATTCTGAGACAGGTCAATTTTGGCTCATTTCTTAAAATTTAAGGCCAAATTAACATGGGAACATAGGAATTAAATCAAAATGTTAAGCCAATTAGACATATCTGAGTTTTGACCTTTACAAATGTAAGGCTGAGGGTCAATTAATTGGCTTTAACTGGCATACTTTGTATACAGAGATCTCTTTTTATGATCAAAGTAAATAATTAAGGTAAATAGGTATAGGGTAGCTTGTATAGGTAGGAGAGAATTCAAAATTATTTAAGAAAATTCAATATATCTAGTAGAGACTCGAGCCTATCTCCATGACTCCCTTAATGCCCAGACTGTATTTCATGGTAAATTCCACCCGCTCCTTTAATAGAATACCAGTTATCTAAATAATTACTGTAGGAGTGATATTAGCCACTTGCATACTATGCAATAAAAATTAAATTTCTAATTAATGTCCTAAACATTTTTGAGTTTTAGCATGACAATATGGGAAAAATATGCTTTAAATTCAAATATTTATCAAAGTTTCTTGGATTATCTGACCATTTGAGATACTTAGAAAAATATATCATTGGTCAAAGGATTCTTAGACTATGACACTGTTGAGTGAGCAAGGATTTTGACTCAGAATATAATAGTATATATAACCATCCAGCATCATCTTTCTAAGTATGGCCATCATGAACAAATAACAGAAACATACCATCTCTGAACTATGATTTAAGCACTATTTTTCTACTCAAGTGCATTACTTCAAGTTGTAATAGGAGTGTGCACTTAAAATTTTATACATGTTGCTAATAGAAGAATAGATGAGATAATTAAATAGGGGTGTAACATGTGTGAAAAAATAGTGTCGTGTGTACCTTGAGTCAAAAAAAGTCACTTGCAGCAAAAAAAAGTGATCTGCGTCAGAAAAGTGACCTCCTGCGTCAAAAAAAGTGACCTCCTGTGTCAAAAAAAGTGACCTCCTGTGTCAAAAAAAGCTACCTCCGTCAAAAAAACTGCCATGTTTCAGAGGGTGGAAAATTGTAAGCCAATTTTTGAGCCAAAATTTCATAAAGATTCTAAGTCAAGCCAATTTGTCTCCTTTTTGAAGATTTCAAGCCAAAATTAGCATGGGAACATAGGAATCAATTCAAAATTTAAAAGCCAATTAGACATATCTGAGTTTTGACCTTTTGAAATTTAAGCCAATTAATTGGATTTAACTGTC
This sequence comes from Caprella mutica, assembly GCA_947561585.1. Taxonomy (NCBI): domain Eukaryota; kingdom Metazoa; phylum Arthropoda; class Malacostraca; order Amphipoda; family Caprellidae; genus Caprella; species Caprella mutica. The sequence continues at coordinate 172,262 of CANNZV010001021.1, forward strand.
ATACTCTGTAACCCAGTCTGCAAAAGATGCATGAAGTTGTGAAATTTATCTGGTGACTATTATGGCCTTGAAATTAGTGTCCTGAATTATCTGGCAACAATTTCCTAATCAATTCCTATGTTTACATGTAATTATGAAGAGTATTTTGAGATTTCTTGCCATTTTGGAGAGAAATTTAAAAATCTTTGAAGAGAAATTGCTCCAAAAATTAAATATCTGAAGACTGATTGTGCATGTTTTGCAGACTGGTCTGTAACATGGAAGAAAAGTGACCTCCGTCAAAAAAAAAGTGACCTCCGTCAAAAAAAAGTGACCTAAGTCAAAAAAAAGTGACCTAAGTCAAAAAAAAGTGACCTCCGTCAAAAAAAAAACCTCCGTCAAAAAAAGTGACCTCCGTCAAAACAAAGTGACCTCCGTCAAAAAATGTGACCTCCGTCAAAAAAAGTGACCTCCGTCAAAAAAAAGTGACCTCCATCAAAAAAAGTGACCTCTGTCAAGAAAAAGTGACCTCCGTCAAAAAAAAGTGACCTACGTCAAAAAAAAGTGACCTCCGTCAAAAAAAGTGACCTCCGTCATAAAAAGTGACGTCCGTCAAAAAAAGTCACCTCCCCGTCAAAAAAAGTCACCTCCCCGACAAAAAAGTCACCTCCCTGTCAAAAAAAAGTCACCTCCCCATCAAAAAAAATGTCACCTCCGTCAAAGAAAAGTCACCTCCGTCAAAGAAAAGTCACCTCCGTCAAAGAAAAGTCACCTCCGTAAAAGAAAAGTCAACTCCGTCAAAGAAAAGTCACCTCCGTCAAAGAAAAGTCACCTCCGTCAAAGAAAAGTCACCTCCGTAAAAGAAAAGTCACCTCCGTCAAAGGAAAGTCACCTCCGTCAAAGAAAAGTCCCCTCCGTCAAAGAAAAGTCACCTCCGTCAAAGAAAAGTCACCTCCGTCAAATAAAAGTCACCTCCGTCAAAGAAAAGTCACCTCCGTCAAAGAAAAGTCTCCTCCGTCAAAGAAAAGTCACCTCCGTCAAAGAAAGGTTTCTAGCGAAAGTAACCTAATTTTATTGCTCCATTTATCTAAATTTTAAAATTATGTTGTCTCTTTAAATGTAGCTAATGCCAAAATTTACATGGGAATATGTACCTCAATGTATTGAAACTGTCAAGATGCATCATTATATAATCTAAATAATCACCATCATGTCATGTTCAAGAGACTGGAAGATTGTAAGCCAATTTCGAGCCAAAATTTAAATATTCTGAGACAGGTCAATTTTGGCTCATTTCTTAAAATTTAAGGCCAAATTAACATGGGAACATAGGAATTAAATCAAAATGTTAAGCCAATTAGACATATCTGAGTTTTGACCTTTACAAATGTAAGGCTGAGGGTCAATTAATTGGCTTTAACTGGCATACTTTGTATACAGAGATCTCTTTTTATGATCAAAGTAAAATAATTAAGGTAAATAGGTATAGGGTAGCTTGTATAGGTAGGAGAGAATTCAAAATTATTTAAGAAAATTCAATATATCTAGTAGAGACTCGAGCCTATCTCCATGACTCCCTTAATGCCCAGACTGTATTTCATGGTAAATTCCACCCGCTGGCCGCTGCAACCACTTGTCAGTGGAATTTTTCCCATTCAAAAATAATATTTTAGTAAAGTCTGTGGATTTTAGCTATTTATTCCTATGTTACTATATTTTTTTAATTTTTGGTGGCTAAATAAAAAAATGTTGGTGGCTCTTTCAAATATCATGAAATAAGTAGGTATCATAGGTATGTATCTTGGTGAATTTTTTTCAGCTTTTTGGAAAATTAAGTGGAATTTTGTAAACCAAATACAGTCTGGTTGTAGATTCAAGTACCATCAGTCATAAATTTGAAACAACATATATCAAATTCACTACATATAGGTATCATAAATCATCTTTCAAAGTTTTGAGGGGTTAAATAAGTTGGAAAACCTGTAAATAACAAGTAAATCAGTGAAATCACTCCTAAAATAGTCTAAAGCGATACACATGCATCATCAGGCATGAAGTTTAAAATCTTCACAAGGAAACCAAATTTCTCCTTTAGAGTATCTTAAATTTGGCGACCTGGATCCATTTTCTCACTAAACTGGCAACTTTCCTGCCACGCTTTAAAACATGTCTTTCAATCTACCTATCTAATAGAACGTACGGTGGGTTTAGATGGTACCTTTTAGATACGTATCAATATAGGCTATAGCTTAAGCTACTGGCGACTATGTCCACAGTGCACACTTTGAAACATGGCTAAGGTATGTATCAGAGTGTGTGGACGAGTGGACCATTTAAAATAGAAGCCAACTAATTTGCTTTAACTGACATCGGTAGTACTCTATAACTTGAGTCGCCTGTGGGTAAAAGAGCTACACAGATATGTAGCACCGTCACTAGCTGTAAGTCTGTAACCTATGGAACTCTTAAGTCACTAGTCACAGTGGGAGTAACTGGGACATAGGCCTATGTGCTATTTAGAGTACAAGTTACAGTGCTTTTCCTGATATGTGCTAGTACATTATACATAGCTAGCACCAGAGATGGGCGGGAAAGTACTTCCCAAGTACCAAGTAAAAGTACTAAGTAACAAGTAAGTACTTCAAGTACTACTTGAAGTACTTTCTAGAAAGTACTTTGAATAATTACTTAGAAGTACTTTTTACAAGTACTTGTTACTTTCCAAGTAAAAAGTACTTTGCAAAGTACATTTTTCCTTTAAGTCAAGAGATTTTAAAAGATTAGTTCTAAAATCTCTACAAAATTAATTCTTTTTCTCATCAAAACTGTATTTACAGCAACTGGATAAAAACTAGAGTTTGAAGATGTCCAACATGTTGGAAAATTGTTTGTCAAACAGTAGAATCGAAAACTAAGACTGTAAGACATTGTATACTTTTATGTGACGGTGAATATTTATATATTCTGACATACAATCATGTATAGAGACTGAGTTATATTGACCAATTTAAGTACATTGAATATAATTATTTTTGATACCTAGATATAACAACCAATATTTACCAAACACATTGACGAATTATAAGCGTGTGGACGTGTACAGTGAGTCACTGTGATGATGTACTATCAGAGAAAAGAGTCATTGTTATGATGTACTATCAGAGAAAAGAGTCACTGTAATGATGTACTATCAGAGAAAAGAGTCACTGTAATGATGTAATATCAGAGAAAAGAGTCACTGTGATGATGTACTATCAGAGAAAAGAGTCACTGTGATGATGTACTATCAGAGAAAAGAGTCACTGTGATGATGTACTATCAGAGAAAAGAGTCACTGTGATGATGTACTATCAGGGTAAAGAGTCACTGTGATGACGTTCTATCAGAGAAAAGAGTCACTGTGATGACGTACTATCAGAGAAAAGAGTCACTGTGATGACGTACTATCAGAGAAAAGAGTCACTGTGATGACGTACTATCAGAAAAAAGAGTCACTGTGATGATGTACTATCAGAGAAAAAAGTCACTGTGATGATGTACTATCAGAGAAAAGAGTCACTGTGATGATGTACTATCAGAGAAAAGAGTCATTATGATGATGTACTATCAGAGAAAAGAGTCACTGTGATGATGTACTATCATAGAAAAGAGTCACTGTGATGACGTACTATCAGAGAAAAGAGTCACTGTGATGATGTACCATCAGGGTAAAGAGTCACTGTGATGACGTACTATCAGAGAAAAGAGTCACTGTGATGACGTACTATCAGAGAAAAGAGTCACTGTGATGACGTACTATCAGAAAAAAGAGTCACTGTGATGATGTACTATCAGAGAAAAGAGTCACTGTGATGATGTACTATCAGAGAAAAGAGTCACTGTGATGATGTACTATCAGAGAAAAGAGTCATTATGATGATGTACTATCAGAGAAAAGAGTCACTGTGATGATGTACTATCATAGAAAAGAGTCACTGTGATGATGTACTATCAGGGAAAAGAGTCACTGTGATGATGTACTATCAGGGAAAAGAGTCACTATGATGATGTACTATCAGAGAAAAGAGTCACTGTGATGATGTACTATCAGAGAAAATAGTCACTGTGATGATGTACTATCAGAGAAAAGAGTCACTGTGATGATGTACTATCAGAGAAAAGAGTCATTATGATGATGTACTATCAGAGAAAAGAGTCACTGTGATGATGTACTATCATAGAAAAGAGTCACTGTGATGATATACTATCAGAGAAAAGAGTCACTGTGATGATGTACTGTCAGAGAAAAGAGTCACTGTGATGATGTACTATCAGAGAAAAGAGTCACTGTGATGATGTACTATCAGGGTAAAGAGTCACTGTGATGATGTACTATCAGGGTAAAGAGTCACTGTGATGATGTACTATCAGAGAAAAGAGTCACTGTGATGATGTACTATCAGAGAAAAGAGTCACTATGATGATGTACTATCAGAAAAAAAGTCGCTGAAAAGATGTACTATCAGAGAAAAGAGTCATTATGATGATGTACTATCAGAAAAAAGTCACTGAAAAGATGTACTATCAGAGTGAACAGTATAAATTATTAGTTTCTTAATTGTATAGTAAATGTACTTGGTACTTCTAAGTACTTTTATAAGTACTTGGTACTTGTACTTTGAAAGTACTTTTATATTTGAGTACTTGGGCAACTACTTCAAGTACATTGATTCACGAGTACTTGTACTTAGTACTTAAGTACTTTCGATGTACTTTTCGCCCATCTCTGGCTAGCACATAGGTAGGTGAAAAATCATTTATTGTTAGGTAGATAACTGGTGTCATGAGTAGGCACCTACCTAGGTAGGTAGTGAATTTCAACCAGCGATAAACCCAAAAAAAGTACAAATTAGCTAGTTAGGCTATAATATATAGCCTAGCTAATTTTTTTCAATAGGATACATTAACCACTGAACTCTTAAATATTATACACGTTATAGATACACAATTTCACTTTCACCAATAAATTATTAACTTAAAACATTAAATCACCACAGAACCTTATTATAAACTAGAAACTTATCAAAAAACGGCAAGTTCAATGGTTGACAATAAAAAAAAATCCGATATTTTTCTTTAGAACGTATAGCTTTTTATATAAAATTGTTCTATATATTTCGTTTTGCAACCCTGTTTTTAATAATTTCTGCATGGAAATGATTTTATCTTTAAATAATTATTAAGAATGACCGATTTTTTCAATAATTATTTCGTGTTATTAGGTATTCTTGTATTCCAATATACCTATTTAAATGGCGCGGATGAAGAACAATACATGATTAATGTTATAATAATATTAGTATATGTATAATTTTAACTGGTTAGTTATTGCAATTATTTCCCTTATAATAGTGAATCGTTGTTAGATGATCCAAATTAATTTTCTATACTAACTATATATACCATTATGCAGTATGCACTATATACAATATACATATAGGAGTAAACTTATTAAACTAAGGCTAATGTCAGCTTGTTTATAAGAATGTCATTATATATTCCATATATGATATATTTAATATATTCTCACATGCAAAAAGTTTAATTCAACAAATAATAACCTATATCAGGGTAAATAATTACCTAATAGCTTATAAATAGAAAACATGATACGCAATGGTAGTTTAGTATGCTTATAATTTATCTTTATAAATCATTTTATCTATAATCAAGCATCAGCACTTTGATATTTATGGAAATTATTTACGAATGTCTTCTGTAACTACGATTATCAGTCGCATGTACGCATAGAAGTACTATTAGTACCTACATGATCGATGTGTGAGTCTGATGAGAGCTGTGTCAGTTCATTCAGTGAGAAGATACAGAAAAACTGTATACTGATATTCTGATAAAGCCTGATATTAACATTGTCAGCCTTCACTATTGCTTTGATCTTCTATAAGTGTTACTTTAAAATATTTTAATGGTTCACTCTGACAAATGAGAAATAAAAAAGTGCATAAAAAAAATTACTCAATGACATCCGTGGTTAAATAAATATTAGGTAACAATAGATTTATTTATAAAACTGAATGAGCCAAACCATAGCTGAGTAGTGAGTAATATATGCCATATAATAATACCTGACCAAGAACAATAGTGATTAATGTATATTTCATATTAAGGCTATCCACCAATTAATTAAATAAAGCTATTATTATTATTAGCTAAACTATCGATACAGAAGTTGTATTTTTGTTGAAATAAATTTGTTGGATTATGATTCATGAGCAATGTGGTGCTTCCTTCAATCTCTGGAGATTTTTGCCAATATTATCGACTATAAACTATGAAGATTTTCTATGCTCTGTTCTCCAGAGTTTTCAGCAGATAATAACGCGTCAAACCTCCGCAGATTATCTCGTCCTTATACTTCCGTGGCCTCCGTAGGTCGCGGTAAACATTTGTAGAAAGCAGAGATTATCTGCTGAGCGCTGCTTAGAAATGCTGAGACTGCCGTAAACTACAGTAAGACGTCTGCTATACTGCACCGAATTTTAACTGGGTAATCACATTTATTCACACGTCTTAAATTTTTACACAACGGTTTTCTGTGCTTGTTTTATTGAAAAAAGTGAGTGGGAGATTGAAATTCAAAGTATTTCGGAAAACATCCATTTTTCATTTTTTTGATATTTTACTTTTATTTTAATATTTCAAACGATATGAGGAACCTGATAATATTAATAGATAAATCTGAATTTTTGTTACTGGAGATTTTGGGGTTAGGTACATAAAAAAATCATGATGGCATTATAGTTTTCAACAATTTTTATAAAAGTGACCATTATCGCTCCACCCATATATGCATTAAAATATTAATTAAAAAATAATTAAAACGATAATTAAAAAAAAAATATTCTATTTTATGGTCTTTTACGAACTAAATAATTAGCGTTATATTTATTTATAGCTTAAGTAACATTGAATTTAAGAAAATCATATACATTAGAATATATAAATTTTATTTTCATCGGATTCTGTTCCTGCAATATTTCATTCAAAAGTTTCGAACGAAACTGGATATATATTTTATTTATTTTCATATTTTTTGACCGTGTAAATAGGAAGTTAAAATTTGTAAATGCATTACTATTGATTTTGTGAAGATAAAAACTAGATGCGGGCACTGTAGTGTATTGTCACTGTAGAGTGCAATTACATCAGAGTAGAGTTACAGCAGAGTTCAGTTAATGTATTGTTTTTTACAGTGTGATTTTTATTGTATAACTATGAATTCCTAATTTAGCCAATATAAACAAACTTGATCCGGATAGAGCCTATATTGTTTGTAGTTTTATTTACTTTATAATACACGTTCTCCATACACGTTTGGAACCAAACTATTACTTCTCTACAAGTAGGCTGCACATTGAATACTAAAATTATTGAAGATATTTTCTATAATAGTTAAAGCCAACTTTGACAAACTCCTCTTGTTCTCAGATGAATCAGTCTTCCATCTTGTTGGAGGAATCAATGCCCACCATTTTTCCCATTGGTTTGTGAACAACCCAAATTGGTCAATTGAGAAATCGTTGCACTCTCAGAAGACAATGGGTTTGGCTTTGATAGGAAATATCGTATTGTCGGTGTTACTGATTCATTCTTTTTGATGAAAATATTGACGGGAACTGCTATATGAATATGTTGAAGGAAAAGTTCTTCGCAGAATTTTGTGGTTTCCTAATGCATCAGAGCGTATTTTCACTGGCAAAAGGACATCAGGTCATGACTAAATTACTAGTTACCGGGAAGGTGAATTGGACGAGGTAGTGCTGAAGAACTTTTCAATATCGGCCTCCTCTCTAACCTGACTTGACACCTGGTTCCCTTTTACCTATGTGGTTTTATCAAACAGAACAATGAGATTTTGAAAGATGCCATTACCATTACCAAGCTTTTCCAAGAAATGGTCTCAGCAGCTATGGTCAACTTTGTAAAGAGTCTTAATAATTTGTATGTTGGGGACCGCCCCCCGAAGAAATCTCAAAATTTTATCTTTTTTTTGTTTATTGTGTAAATAGTTGCTTTATAACCTTCTTATAGTGTGTGCAAAATATCAGAAGTCTCGTATAACTCTAACCCCCTGGGGAGAGGGGGAGAAAGGGAAAAGTTGGCCGGGGGGTAGGGAGTCAATATGTACTCTAAAAACCATCTCTCAGCCAATTATAATTCGTAATAATTAATTATCTCGCTATATCTGGTATCTAACCTACCACTATAGCACGTCCACACCAATGAATGCAAAGTAAGATTAGTCAGTTAGCCCCAAACCTTCGAAGCGGTTGGATGCTGCGTGTCAGATCATCAAACTTTAAAAAGAAATTCCTACTAATTCTGAGATCTACAAATCTTGTAATTCAAACCTCTACCCCTGGTTTTTGGTTGAAGCTAGAGCATTGCGGTTTTTTTGCATTCGATTCTCCATACTGATATCTACAATACGGTTGACTTTGGGGCGGTCCCCTTGAAGCTGATGGTGTTCATATTGAAATTTGGTAAAAGAATTTTTTTTATACTAGTAACAAATAATATTATTATACTGATATTTAATAATAACAAGGTATTTTAAAATGATTATAATTTATACAAGAATACACAATCAATTCCTAATAAAAGGATTATAAGATCAATTGATCAAAATTCGATCGATACATATACAAAAATATAATAAAATACTACCCAAGATTCCTGTTGATTAATATAACAATATTTGTGAAATTAAAAATATTTATAGTTCTTTTCAAAAAAAACTTAAGTTAACAATAATTGCCTTAATGAAAATTAAATAATTAAACAATTTTTTTGAGCTTAAAAACTATTAAAGATTCATTATCAACTAATTATTTAACCAATTATGAAAAATATACGGAAATTTCAAATTTTAGAACGGTTAATTTACTCATAAATGGAGTATGAATAAAATTCAAATATTTAGACTAATTTTATCAAACAAATTTTGCGGTTGACGATTACCAAAGGTGTGATAATTAAGTATGTGTGATAATTAAACATCAAAATCTATATAATTCGAGCAAATCGCATAAGCTCCATGAACAAAACAAGTAATCAAAATTATTTGGAAAAATGTTTTGTTTGTAGGAATGGTAAGTCATTCATTGATAAGCAGAGAAGAGAATAGACATAACCTTCAATCAGTGGGTTCATCCTAACACTGAGGTGAATATTGAGACACTAAAGTGAATAAAGTAGGCAGAGTGGAGCCACTGAAGTAAATATAGTAAGTACACCGGAGACACTAAAGTGAATAGAAGAGAAGCAGTGGAGACACTATAGTAAATATAGTATTCACTGTGGAGACAGTATTGTAAATACAGTAATCACAGTGTAGTCACAATATAGAGCATGTACTGACAATATTGCGCGTTTTTAAACCGTTTAACACCCTATGTTAATAACTTCATATTATTCATTTTTAAATTGAAAACTAATTTATGTGTATGAATATGGTGTGCCGGGTAATAAGCAATCATGAGGTGAACCGTACAACAGACTTGCAAATATGAAAAAATACATTACTACTATTCATTTATAAGTAAAATTTATAAGTAATTTTCACCTATATATTTTCATCTCGGTTGAGTTTTCACAAATAATTTTCATATTTTTATATACGAATGAAGAATATTTTGAAATTTTCAACATAAATGGCCATTATTTAGTTTGTGTATGCTTCGTGACTGCTCATTGCTCAATACCTATCCACCTGACATATGGGGGATCAGGGGGTGGCACGTCCCTTATACGCATACACATATTAGTTAGCATTTTATTTCATAATAAATGTAATGAGGGTATTAACGCACGGTCGACATTAGAGGGTTAAAGGGTTTTAAAAACCCGCAGCGAAAAGAGAAAGCGCGGAAAAGAGATGCCATAGTAAATATGATTGGCAAATGGAGACACTATAGTAAATATAGAAGGCACAGTTGAGACACTACAATAGTAAATCAAGTTGTAATTGTGGAGACACTATGAATATGATTCAATCAGCATCATATCATGTATCATTAAATAAGACACTATATATATGATGCAATTAGCATCACATCTTGTATCATATGATACGATGAGTTTGATGGAATTAACATACTAATGACATTGCAGATCACATTATCACACTCTGATGCAATTTCCTAATCAGAAACATTTCAAAGGGCACTCCGCTCCTCAATCGAAGATCTTCTAAGGTCGAAGAAGTGAAGTATAGAAATGATTTACTATGAATTGATTCCGATGTTAAGCATATGATCTGATGGGAGATATATGAGGAACTGGAATTCGCATTCGTGAAGTGCATATCTTCGCAGTCGCTAATGAATACTTTTTTAGTCATGAAAGACTTTCACACTGACCTTTGACCCGATCGCTCCTAAAATTTAACAAAATTTTTTTTTGAATAATTACGTATCGTCCCTCTAAATTTAACACATTTGGTTGAATATTTTGTTAATATCCTCTAGCATTTTCTGTTATCCGATTTTTTCTATATCTTGGATTTCTTATTATCCACTTTTCTGTTTGCCATATTTTCTGTCATCTGGAATTTTGTTATCGTGACAACTATTTTAGTTATGTAATTATTTGGTACTTTATACGCTAAAGCGTGGTATTTTTATTTAAACCAGCCGACAGACAATTACACAAGGTGTACTGGTATATGTAGTTTAAACAAGATAACCATACTCCAAGGCAATAATTGGATAATTTATCGATGGGAATCACTGTACCATTTTCCATTCAAAGGTTGATTAGATCTACTTTTATATGATTGTTAATCAATAACTTGCTTATTTGATAAAAAAAAAAATCAATGCAATTATTTCATTCCACTTTACTTCTTTTGGACTTAATCCATGTTATAAATATGTTTGTATTAATCATTAATTTCATTAGTGACATATTTAAAAAATACTAATATTTAAATTTCAATAAAGACGTTTCTCAAAAATGATCATATCGCTGATAAATTTCATTATTTCTGATAAATGACATTCCTCGGAAATTATATTGATCTAAAGTTGCCATGTGAATTTAAAAAAATGAAAATGACATTCCTCGGAAATTATATTGATCTAAAGTTGCCATGTGAATTTAAAAAAATGAATTATTGTTAATCTTTCTTAATTCACACTAATAGTTAGTGGTGTTGATTATAATATATATTAAATTTTGTTGATAAAATATATAAAAAATCTAAATGTTCTGGAAAGAATATGATTTAAATACGAGGGGGGAAGGGGGCAAGTATTGAAATTCTTGAAAATTCTTTTTCTTTGTGTATAAGGCCTATCTGAAAAAAATGTGCATTATATATAGATAGGGATCCGGAGAATTTATGGTATGAAATTTATTAAAATCAATTGATGGAATGGAAAATTGACTCAGTACGATAATACCTTTTAACTTGCTCGTCAATGATGGGAGATACCCCAGGTAGCAAAAAAATATTCCTGGGATATTCCGGGGAAATTGCGTGAGGTTTTTTCCTTCGATATCTTTATCGTTATCAAGGGGATGTCTCATTTTGACGTTCTACAATATGGGGATATCCCAAAAGGATATCGAGGAAATAACAATCACTGGAATATTCCCTCGATATCAAGGGAAGGGCAAGAATAACGAAATTATTTTTCCCTCGATAACAAGGGATGAAAATGGAATAGTAAGTGGATATTCCCTTAATATCAAAGAGATCAAATGGGAATATTAGTTTGATACATATTGTTATATACAATTTAAATGGAAAGAAATGACGAGGTGTTTCCTGGACGCAAACTCGCAACTTGTTGTCTCCTGTTTGCGACGATAAACACTCGACCATCCTCGACATAGTAGAAGTAGGATTTCGAAGGAACTTTATGCAATATGATAACTTAAGTGCATCTTTAATTTTTCATCGATAAATTTAGTTTCATATTTCATAGACTATTTAGGCTAGTAAATCTAAGCTCAAAATAGGGTCAACCCGGACATAATTTGAAAAAAAGACAAACTTGGTACCATTAGAAGCGCAATTTCAAGTACTCCTACCATGTGAAAATCCTCCTAAATCCGGTTTGAGCAAAAAAAATTTATTTGAATTTGAATGAGGGGCATTTATAAAATGTCTTTGGATGATTTTACTAGAAATTTGAAACTACTTGAAAATAACTAACTAGCCATAACTTCTGATGTATTTGTTCTTGTCACTTATTTTTTGTATATTATCTTGGTATTGAATTTTTTTCCTTGTTTTCGAAATAAAATTTTATAAAAAATATTTGTGAGGTGGTGTGAAAATTTAAAAAAATAGTGTATTTAATAATATTGTTTAAAAACGTAATTTTTCGTTATTCTTTTAAATTATTTTAAATTTCCTTTATTACGACATTATCATATTATACATTATGGTCCTTTAATTTAAGTACAATTTCTTTTCTAAGTTTCTACAAAATTTAAAATAGCGAAATAATATTGTTAAGTTCAGTTTTTTTAAAGACGAGATTTTTCAATTAAAAATAAGAATTGAACGCAAGAAAAAACGCAGCCCCGGCAGCTTATCCGGCCTGAACCGCGGAATCATTGAGGTGTGTCTCGGCAAATGTATCAACACATGCGCACTTCCAAATCAGACTCTTTCCATTCATGTAAGGAAACACAGTAATACCATCTGGGCATTTACTATCCCTCTTTTTTTGATTCACTGCATCAGTGCCTTTAATCTGACATATCATTAAGTCATATTTTCCTATTTTTATTATTTAGTGTATTTTAATGATTGTTTATTGTTAGTTGCCTATGCATTTTCGTATTTATTTTTAATGTTGCACTAAAATTCCCTTCACCATAAGGGTATTATATTAGGGCTTGAGGAATTGATGTAATTTTTTTTTTCAATAAGTCCTTATCCCTGTCAAGTCGACAAGGCTCCTGCTCTCTGCAAAGCCCGTTTCACAAGGTCATTCCTTGCCACATGTCTTCGGTGACAGCCAGAACTGTACCTACATGACAGGTAATGCAATCCTCTGACATCCATCCAACTACCACAGCAGCAAGAATGAGGTTCACAAACTCTGATACCCACTTCAAGAGCAATGGCTACCCTCAGGACCTCTGGATGAAGCTGTGTACCAAATGACGGTATGAAAATTGCATTCAACCACACTCCAGTTTCCTCAAGAAATGCGGATGACAGTCGTTTTTTTGCCACCTGAGAACCTCTAGCCAACAGACTCGCCATTAATGAATGAGCCCGTGGTGTATCCCATTCTTTTTGACTGGACTCATGAACTGGTACCGGGAAATCAGCCTGCAAACCCTGCATCCATGTCCCAACTGCATCCGTAAACCCTCCGACATCAACTACATTATTACTAGAAAGAAAAATTCAACCAAATCACTCACAGAATACATTGAAGACACAAAAGCAGGTGAGACAATGTCTCAGCTATCCCACAACCCAGTCCACCAAGGCCAACCAGTAGAGTTACCTCTACAATCCCAGAATCGTCTGACATCTTTACATAGGTCCCACTGGCAACGGCAGATCTAAGAGATTCGTCAAAACATCTAAGCTCGACTTCGTGATTGCAAGCTGGAGAAGCCTGCTGAAAATGTTGCAGCTTTGGAATGGAGAAAACGTTTCTCAACAAAAAGAAGGCTAAATGGCTACCCACCAATCACAACCGAGAGACCATAAGGTACAGATCTCTGCAGGAATCTCTACAGGAATTCCAAAGTCACTTAAAAGGCGCTCCATGGCATAAAGAAGCACTGCCAGGACATCCATTCTGTTTCACCTGGAGCAGTATCGTCGAGGATGGTCAGCACACATTTTTCGCTATTAACTTCAAGTCCGACCAATTTATTAAAATTGTTACATTCTCCAGTACTCTCTCCGGTGCATTTCTCAGGGCTGCGTCATCCAGATACCAAACATTGAACTCTGACTCAAAATTAGGAGCCACCTCGTCTATTCTTTTTCAGATATAGCCGGTCCAAAATTGTCACCCTCTGATCTCAGGACTTCGTCATCAAAAACAATAGCTGAAGGCGAAGAATAAGCTTGCCATAAGAGTCTACATAGCTCTGACACACGGTTAAGAATAACAGTAAGGAGGGTGTCTCGCCTCAGGCATTTGAATGCGTTTTTCACATATACCTTGAGAAACACTCTTTTATCATTACACTTACTCAATTACAGCCTAGCAGAACTTATGGCAGCTTCACAGTCACCCTTCGTAGACAACCAAAGCTGAAAAGATCTTAATTCACTATCAAGAGTGTGATAAGGGGCAAGTACCAACTTTGACAGCCAACCTCCGCAAGGTGTTACCAACTGCTATGGGTCTGATGCCACCATCTTTCTTGACTAAAGTGCACAATGTCGCTCCATAAAAAGTTGACACAGCAATATTTAGAGCTTTTCCTATCAAAATCGCATTCACAAAATCTGTCAGAGTGGTCAAAAGACGTACTCTGGCCTCTGTATAAGAATATGACAATAACGTCATCAAATGACCTGTCCTGAGGCCAATAGGTCCTCCGGCAGAACCAGGATGGAAAGAATTAACAGCCTTCTTAACCTAGTCATCCAAAACAATTGGTACAATTAGAGAATTATCTGGAGGTTCTGGCATCATCAAGTCTTGTGGGGCAGGCTGGTGTTTAGATCTTAAATCTATGACAGTCTCTTCGATTCGTTGGACCAGTTCCTTCGAAGACAGCTCAAGAACTACTCCACTTACGTCACCATCTGCGAACTTAGCTGCCAGTCTTTTCTTTAGTAATTTTCTTGTCCTTTTTATTTTGTAATTTATCATTGTCTGAAGCGTGTCGATTGTGAACAACTAGGACAATGAGTTCAGGCAGCGTAGGTAGGGAGTCAGATTCTAAAAATTGGTCCACCTGCTGATTGATTTTAGTAGAAAGAGAAACCTTTGCGAGCTTCCTTACCGCCATATGGGCACTGCAACCCCAGTAGCAGAAGCCAATAAGCCTTGCCCATACTAACTGGGTCTTCTGCGTTACATCCCCCTGCAATGATAATATCCAAAATGATTGTAATATTTTATAGATAAGTTTCCTTCAATAGCACCAACTTCAGATTTATTTCAATTATTAAGATATTGTGTGATAGTTTGATCTCGAATCGGAAATCGTAATTAAATCTAAGAAATAGTTAAATATTTATTGTCAGAAATTGGATATACATTTCACTTGAATTGAGTATTTTAGTAATCATTTATTTTCTTATCGGAGATGGGTACTAATAATGCAAGTATCATATTAGCCGTCTCTCGCCCAATCTTACTCGAAGAGATAATCTTTGCCGTTCTGTTAAAAATTGCGTTGCTAAATCATACTATTGAAATACACCTTTCTTACCATCTTTCGTAATATATAGAGACCTATGGCAAGATTATTTTTCACTTTCAGCATTGTTTTTGGCTATGAGGTCCTGAGTTCGGAGACGGCCATGTAAACAACGGTCTATCCATTCGATATCTTCTTATGTGCAATTCAAAGCTGGGACAGCGGATATCTAAATTTATTAATTAATTTTAATCGAATCGATACATGAAAAAACCCTGAAATCGACATCCTAAATATCCTTCTATTTCAGCTGTCGAATCAATATATAATTTAATACCTCGAAAAATTAGTAATGAAATCGATAGATAGATATTTTTCTATGAAAACGATGCATAAATCTAGATATAAAAACGATGTGTATTCGATGCGTGTTAAAAGTTATAGAAAAGCTGTTATGAGTCTCATATTTTCTGTCGTCTGTTTACGTCTTATAAAAATACAGTGAAACTCCTGAATTATTAAATTTTTATTTCTTCATAACTCAGAGCCACTTCATAGCTCATGGACACTGATTGTTTTCTATGATTAAAATCTTGGATAAAATTACGGTCTTTGAGTGAGAACTAAGACGAAATTCATGACGTATATCGTTTTCTATAATTGAAACAAATTTGAAAATACTTCATAACTCCGCGGTGCATTTTCATAACTCAGATCCTTCGATCATTACTCGGGTGAACTAATTACTCACCTATATATACTGAGTGAGAGTTAATATATGGTCAAATTTTAATTAATTCATTGAAATTTCATCACAGAGCTTTCATTTTTATTTAGCTAAGTCGTGGCCTCAAAACATTTTTTTTATAATTTGAACTCATAGAGAATGACATTTTTAAGGAGTTACAATTTTATAAAAATTTGACCATCTTATTATGTACAATTTGTAATAAGAATAAGTTGTGATTTTGGTTATAAAAGCGGTGTTTGTCTATATAGTAATATTCATTTAAAAATATCTCAAAGTATCTTCAAGTCGTTTAAAATCTTTTTTTTTTGTTAAAAAGCATCCACGGTGGCACAGTGCCAAGGTACATGTACCTGACCGCAGGATATCTGGATGCAGCAGACACTGTAACTGTACACTGTAACTGTACACTGTAACTGTACACTGTGACTGTACACTGTAACTGTACACTGTAACTGTACACTGTAACTGTACACTGTAACTGTACACTGTAACTGTACACTGTAACTGTACACTGTAACTGTACACCGTAACTGTACCTTGTAACTGTGCACTGTAACTGTACACTGTAATTGTACAATGTAACTGTACACTGTAAATGTACACTGTAACTGTACACTGTAACTGTACACTGTAACTGTACACTGTATCTGTACAGATTAATTGTACACTGTAACTGTACACTGTAACTGTACACTGTAACTGTACACTGTAACTGTACACTGTAACAGTACACTGTAACTGTACACTGTATATGTACACTGTAACTGTACACTGAAACTGTACACTGTAACTGTACACTGTAACTGTACACTGAAACTGTACACTGTAACTGTACACTGTAACTATACACTGTAACTATACACTGTAACTGTACACTGTATCTAAACACTGTAACTGTAAACTGTAACTGTACACAGTAACTGTACACTGTAACTGTACACTGTAACTGTACACTGTAACTGGACACTGTAACTGTACACTGTAACTGTACACTGTAACTGTACACTGTAACTGTACACTGTAACTGTACACTGTAACTGTACACTGTAACTGTACACTATAACAGTACACTGTAACTGTACAC